>JAOTQR010142502.1:32023-96816 GCA_025774065.1 Solanum ossicruentum | reverse complement strand
TCTCATGTCCCCAAGATATGCTCTTATGATTATTATGATAGTTCTTTATTATTATGTTCAAATATGGTTACTACTATTTATGGTGTTTCGAATTCGTATAACTCATTATTTTAAGAACTCAAATAGTTTTATCACCTATGTTCAAGTTCTCCTCATTTTCCCAATAGGTCCTCTTATTATAAGTTAATATGGTTCCTTTATGTTATGTCCAAAGGTGATTTAAAGTTCTTATGATTCATTGTTTCACAAGTTGAAATGGTATTTCTCCCTAAAGGTACATGATAATGTCTACAAGTGTGTAAGGTGGTCTCCATTATAATTACCAATGTTCCTTACATAATAAAATAGTCTTTTATGTAAAGTGATGTATTGTTCACCTAAGAATATTAATACTTCAATTATGTATGACATCATGTATTTCTCACTAATTTAAGTTTATGTGACCTATCATGCATTTATGTAAGGGTAGGTTCTTTATTTCTCATGTGCATTATTGCATGTTCTATGGTGAGAGCAAAATATCTTAATGACCACCCATATATATATTTCAAGTTCATATAATAATCTTATTCTCGATTATGTTTATCTATGCATCCTACTATATTCCTTCTAAAGTGTTCCTTTATGATTAAATAACATTAGCTTGATTACGGCTTAATGATGCCTTTAAAAATGTATCATTTTTTTATCACAGGACTTGACATGAATCACTTCATTATTTATTTTCATGTCATGCATTGCATACCTACATACATACCCGTACATTTCAAGTACTAACATGATTTCACATGCAGGGACCAGTGTTCCTCTATATCCTCCATATGGCTAGCTTGGATTTATGAAGATTATGCTTGTGGTGAGTCCTCTGGTTATCTAGTTCTATCTTACTTATTACGTTGAGGATATATTCCAATTTACTTTCTGATTTAGGGTGAGCCTTGAACATGTCTTCGCCCCCGTTCTATTCATGCTTATAGCTATAATCGGATTATGTACCTTTAATTTGATGTTGAGATTCCATGGAACTTATCCCTTAGACCTTCTCCCTTATGTGATACTATTTGTCGATATTGATAGTGATGGAAAGTGATGAAAGTCCCAAGTCCCTAAATGCCTCCATAATGTGAGTCATACTTACCCGTACCTTAGACTTATTTGCTATATGATTCATGTTTATCCTCTTCCCTATAACATCCCCATAGTATTATTCCAATGTTATGACCCAAGCCTAGGGAGCAGATGTGACACCGATAATGGAAACCCGAAGGAACCCAAATAAACCTTTTAGCATATCAATCACACATTCTTGGTCGCAGAAGCTAAGTAAACAATATCAAGAGGTAATAAAGAGGGATAAATGGACTAAGGGAAGTTTTTGATACCATAAAACATAGAAAACTCAAGAGTTGTGATCATATCATAAATATATTAATTGTTCTAACAACACCTCTAAAAATAGATTGGAGCGGGGCACGGTACTTTCCGGGCTCACCCTCATTGTATCAAGAGTTCAATATAAAGAAATAGCAATGACAAGATAGGCATATACAATGTCCCCGAACTTGAGGACTCACCAAAGATTATCTTTAAAATTTTAAATTAGCCACATCAAGGAGGATAGTCAAATGGAGCTCCAGTCCCTACATGGTAATATCACGTAGGTATAGAATATGCGTTAGTATGTTTGAATGTACAAAGTATGTAGGATGTAATGCAAAAAAGATCGACATCATAATCGAAATACATAATTGTAATCAATGGATAAATATAATAACAATTAGCATGCATGATCAATGCTTGAAGAAAAACATGATCAATGTTTGAATGTACAAAGTATGTAGGATGTAATGCAAAAAAGATCGACATCATAATCGAAATACATAATTTTAATCAATGGATAAATATAATAACAATTAGCATGCATGATCAATGCTTGAAGAAAAACATGCCTGTAAATCATTCAAATTACATAGAACATAGTATATATGTATGGGAAGAGATCTCAACCGACATTGAATAAGACCAAGCAAGCTATAACTTGTTATCCTGATGATTACCCCTCACCGGTAAAGAGGTGATCTACTTGCATAGCTAAAGAATACTTCAAACTTACAGGAACATGATTCAATTTTGTATGAAGTAACCTTCCTTACTAGAACATGACCCAATTTTGGAAAGGATTTCATTAAGCACTTCACCTTATAGGAACAAGACCATATTTCGGGAAGAACCTCAAGATAAAGTTACTAAATGGATCCACTAGTACTTCAAGGGTATAACATAGTCCTATGGTGGCACATAGTTCAAGGAAAGAGAGCAAACCCTCCATCCATTGGTGTTAAGCCTAATCACATGGAATAATTGGAATCATCATAACTTTAATAACTTATGGGAAACATAGAATCATGACACGAGTAGCTATTAAACATCCTTGACCTCTAATGGAGAGCACAACTTCAAAACATAAGAATAAATCATCATCAAACATTACCCTTACATTAACCTCAAAAGGCCCACTAGAGGTATAATCTTTGAAAAAGGGCTTAGGTTCATGCTTGCATAATCATAGATAATTTCATGAATTCATAACATACTTGATAACCCATATTCATCATGAAGGCACTTGACTTGTAAAACACATATACCTTGAGAATTCTTAACTTGGCATCTCATCAAATGCTTGGTGGGCATATATGAGGACATGTTCAAATAATGCAAAATGCAAGAATATAGACCATGAAATAATAAAATCAATGCATCTTAAAATCATGTGAATCATCCCACCAACATCATGGTAAAACCCCATCACGGGTAACTTTTAAATCATATGAAAACATCACAATAGTTCATACATTTCATAGTTTGAATCATGTATAGTCTCAATAGATCAAAATCAGCAAATAGTATATGATCAAAATAGATATTCATACACAACCAACAATATTTGACAAAATCCCAACATATTTCATGCTTATATTTAATAACATAGGTACCCATAAGAAGTACAACTTGAAATTGTGCAATTTTGATAAAATAGGATGATTGGGCTCCATGGGTGAAAGGGCCTAATGGATTAAACCCACATACCTTAGACCTTGAATTTCTTGAAATTGATTTGAGAATGACTTGAAGGTTGGAATGGGGTCTTCAAATCCACAACTTCTTCTTGAGTTTCATTGAATTCTTGTTGGGTTTGTGTAGAAGCTCTTGGGAAAATTTGATATTTAGGAATAAGGTTTACGTCTTAAGGAAGTGTTAATATACTATAGGAGTACCCAAAAGACCAATAGAAATAACTAAATTTATGGAATACCATCAATGAAATGAAATTCGGCAAAGACCTGTATATGCCCCTGCACAGATGAGTTCTATAAAAACGGGCATAACATCTTCATCTGAACTCTAAATAAGGTGAAACCAAGTGCATTTGGAAGATAATTTAAAGGCCTTTTATTTTGTAGGTCATTGAATGCTAGGCTTTTGTGTGCTAATAGATATTCCCCTTTAAAGTTGACCCTCCTACCAGTACTTGTGCAAAACTTAGCCAACGGAAATTCCTCTGAACTTGGCTTGATATAGAGGACCCACGATGGTCGTAAACGAGCTAAATAAGCTTCACTTAGATTTGAGTGAGAGCTTGAAGCTTGAATGAATTTCTTGAGATCCGGAATGAGTTTGGGAAACTTGAATTTGGATGAAAGATTTGGCAAAGTGTTAGAGAGGGTTTTGGGGAATGTCTTGAATGATATAGGGTTGAAAATTGAACTAAGTATAGGTGGTTTTATGAGTAGGAAGGCTTACGCCTAAGACCCAAAGTTCTTGGACCGAAAAATAAAAACTAGGCAAATTTTACACAGGGGCGTGCCCTGGCCGCGTCGCGCCAGTAGTTTGAACACTTACTAGAATTTGCAAAATTTGGAAAATCGAACTTTGCTATGGTTGCTCTAAAATTCGGATTATACATATTTTCTACTCAATATTTCCTACTGTACAAGAATATAAAGCTAGATATTCGATATCATGCACAAATTGTGAGATATATAGAAATTAAGATTATGGGCATTTTCCAAGGAACATTTTTAGGCACTTTTTGGGGTTGTTCCAATATCTCCCCCTTGGAAACATTCATCCCGAATGTCAAAGAAACATATCTAAGAGAAGTACGCAAGATAATTTCATCCCACACAAGAATGCAACAATGCACTTAAACATCACTTCAAAACATACACTTAAACATCACTTCAAAACAATCTCAACATAAGTATCAAAATCACCATGAACTTGCCAATTTAAACATGAATGTATGCAAAAGACATAAGGGCTGAAATATAAGACTTGGAATCATAAAAAGGACTTCATTCATCATCATAAGCTTGAATAGAATTAAAGAGGTACAGATGTTGTGTTTCATTCCCGCTCTGGCTCACCGAATGACACTTTCAACTTGACGATTCTTTCAGAAGAGCCTTGACCAATACTATATTCTTATTAATCAACTATTCCACTCATCAATCCAATATCTCCATCAGAACCTTCTCCTAAGACAACTCATCCTCCAACACACCTACAACCTCAATGAGTTATATAGTACTTGAGTCTCCAACATATCTCCTCAACCTAGATACATGAAGAACTGGACAAACCATATCCATATCCATAGACAATCCCAATTCGAATGCAGCCTTACCAACCCTCCTCAACACTATATAAGGACCCATAAACCAAAGACTCAATTCCCTTTCTTGCCAAACCGGACAACCCTTCATGGGTGGGACTTCTAAGTGAACCCAATCATCAACACAAGCACACATAGACTACCTTGGTATATAAGGACACCATCTCCCCCTTGGGAGAAAACCCCCTGCTTCACCATCTACCACCCAAACCTTCCAACCCTAGCTAGAGGGGGTCAAGCTCTTACTTTGACTTGATGTCATAAACCAAAGAAGATTTTAAACCATCAAAACCACTATACCACCATTCTTAACTTACTCCAACCTAATTCCCAAACAAGCCGACCAATGGAACTCTCGAGTCACCTCTTTGCCACAATCATCAATATGTGGTAGATTACCTATACACACCTTACTTAGAGCATCGGCCATAACATTAGCCTTTAGAGGGTGATAATGCACACTCATATCATCATCTCTTAAGGAGATCTAACCACCTTCTTGTTACCCACAATTCAGAATTATCATATTTAGCAAAGAACCTCTCATCCCCCAAGATTTGCAACAATACCCCCAAATAATTCACAAGCTCTAAGTAAATCAATACTTCATCACTAGAGACCACCATAAACATGTCAAGGTAAGGTTTTAAGACCCTATTCATAAACTCATAAACATAGTCGGTGCATTAGTCAACCAAACAACTCCACCGTTATTTGAAATGCTCATTCCTGCTCCGAAAAGACATCTAGGATTATCACCTACACTCATCCTCACCGTTGAGCAATTTTTATCAATTGCTTATAATTTTGTGTTTAGTAGTTCACTTGACTTGTAAAACATGTACATATCTTGAGAATTCATAACATGGCATTTCATCAAACACTTAGTGGGCACATATATGGACATATTCAAATCATGCAAAATGCAAGAGTATAGATTATGAAATAGTGGAATCAATGTATCTTAAAATCATGTAAATCATCCCACCAACATCATGGTAAAATCCCACCATGATTAACTTGTAAATCGTATCAATACTTCACAACAATTCATAGATTTCATATTTTGAAGCATGTATAGTGTCACTAGACAAAGATTAGTTCATAGTATAAACTCAAAATAGATATTCATGCATAAACAACAATACTTGACAAAACCCCAATATATTTCATGCTCATATTTTATAATAATAGGTACCCATAAGAAATACAACTTGAAATAATAAATTTTTCATAAAATTGGATGATTAGGCTCAATGGGTGAAAAGGCCCAATGGATTAAACCCACGTACCTTAGACCTTGAATTTCTTTAAATTGAGTTGAGAAAGACTTGAACTTTGAATGGGGTCTTGAAATCCACAACTTGTTCTATAGTTTCCTTCAATTTTTATTGGGGTTTAGTAAAGGCTCTTGGGAGAAATTGAGAGTGTATTCCAATTTGGAGGAGTGAATTTGATCTTTAGAAGTAGGCTTTAGGTCTTAAGGAAGTGTTAAGATAACATAGGAATCTCCAAAAGACTAATAGAAATAACTAAATTTATGGAATGCCATTATTGATATAGGATTTGGCAAAAGTTCGTATATACCCATGCACAGACGAGTTCTACGAAAACAGGCATAACTTCTTCATCTTAACTCTAAATAAGTGAAAACAAGTGTCTTCAAAAGATAATTCAAAGTGTTTTAATTTGGTAGGTCCTGAGATACCTAGTTCTTTGTGTGCTAAGAGATATATCCCTTTAAAGTTGACCTTCCTACCGGTAATTGTGCAAAACTTAGCCAATGGAAATTCCTTTGAACTTGGCTTAATGTAGGGGACCCACAATGTTTTTAAATGACCTAAATAAACTCTACTTAGACTTGAATTAGATCTTGAATCTTGAATGAATTTCTTGAGATCCGGAATGAGTTTAGGACATTTGAATATGGATGAAATATTTGCTTAAGTGTTAGAGAGGGTTTTGGGAATGTCTTGAATGATATGGGGTTGAAAATGACTAAGTATAGTGTCACGACCCGAAAATGGGCGTGATGGCACTCGTCTTATCCCACTAAGACAACTCAGCGTACAACCAAACTATAGTATTAAAAATGTGGAATTATAATAAAAATGAAAATTCAATTACGAATAATAAGTAAACTTAATGAAAATCTCCCAAAACCTGGTTGTCACGTGCACAAGCTTCTAATGTATTACAATAGATTCGAAAAGAACCTCAAGTGTCAAATGATATTCTCTCTAGAATAGAACAAAATCATACATAGCAGTAAGAAGTCAGCTGGGATGGCAAACAACAACCTCTCGTATTCTTAACAGGAAGCCTCGGACAAGAACAAGTAGAAAGTATCATGACAATCTGGGCTCGCAACCTACAAAATTGTTGTAGCATGGGGGGAAAGTACCAAACACACGGTACTCAGCAAGTGAACTACTAAACACAAAATTAAGTAATATAGAATACCGGTACCCCCAACACTCCAACCAAACCCACACAACTACAATCTACATAAAATCAGTCCAGTGTAACAATTCACAATGTACATAAAAGATAACTCATTAACCACACCAACTATTATATATCAACAACACCAGGAATCAAGTGCATCTATCACAAGTTTCACAAAGCTTTCACATGTTTATAAATGATAATGAGATGTAATGCAATGCAATACAATGTCAAGTAGAACGATACATATATGTCCTAGTGATACACATCCGCTGATCATGAGCATGCCTCAGTCAAAACCTATGGGGGCGACACATGGACTATGTATCTGTCGCGACGTGCGACACGACCCTCAAATCATAGTATCTATCGCGACGTGCAACATGTCCCTCGAATCATAGTAACTGTTGTGGCGTACGATATAAGCCTCGAGTTATAGTATACGTCACGGCGTGCGACACGTCCCTCGAATCATAGTACATCCTCTTTAATTCTCATTCTTTTTCACTAGCCGGAACCATTTCCCATCGGCTTTACTTTTTTTTCACTAGCTGGAACCATTTCCCATCGACTTTACATTTCTTTTCTTTGAACATCCAGTAATCACATAGTAAATGCACACTAATCATGTTCATGGAAATAACATATGCAAGATGCTCATACAAATTCATATATCTCAAACTCAAGAATGGGTAGCTCAATAACATAAATGTTTCCATATCCTCAATCTTAATACCATCACAACCTTAAAAACATTCACATCTAAAATAAGAATCACTTCGGTATCGTTAGCAAATAATCACTATTTCACATATAATAAACCTCTGTCATTAATTCACAAGTCAAATATCTACATAGGATAATTACCTAATTCAAAATATTTCAATAAAAGCCTACTTAAATCATTCTCAACACCTCGCACAAGAAGCATAAGATTCTTTATACTTAAGAAAGATTAAGAAATTCACTTGCCTTATATAAAGTCTCGATTCACGTTAATTTTGATGCTTTTCCCTTTCTATGACACTTCAATTCACCAAAATCTATTCAAAATATGTCACCAAAATTATATAATAAATCTAACGACACTAAAATCAATTAATGTGTGTGAAAAGGGTAAAACAATCAAAAACATTTATCATCAGAAAAGTACCATCAAAATCTGGAAATTTATATTTGAAATGTTCCCCAAGTGATAAGGAATTCAACGACAAAAATCAATTCAAAATGGATCTAATATGAGGAAGAAATCGCATTTTAAAATTTTTGAAATACATTAAAATGCAGCAATAAATATGCAATTTTTACCTCAAATGAAGCAACAATGTCAGTTTCTGAAACTCCCGCAGTGTTCTCCTTGGAAAATATACAATTTATCCTTTTGAATCGCTCAAATCCGATCAAAACTGAGAGAGAAATCGTTGGTTGAAGTTTGGGGAAAGTTTGTTATCTTCTCTCCTCTTTCTTGGAGAAAATCCTCAATCTTCGTTGTTCTTTTAAAATGAAAGAACTTTGAAGGACATTGATTGAAGGAATTATCTTTGATTCTTGAATTCTTGACTTAGACTCTTTAAAGTTCTTGATGAAGAACCACAATTCTTGAAGAAGAAGAAGAAGAGTGAAGAAATCCTTTCTTGGGATTCTTGAATTTGTTTTCTTAAAACCCTAGGTTATGATTTTAAATCCTATTACAGCTTCATGAAAAGATGAAGAAATTTTGAAGAAATTTTGGTTGGGTAGATTGAAATGCATGAAGAATACTTACCTTGAGTTGGAATCTTGGAAGCTAATCCTCACTTGATGATTTTCTTGATGATTCTTAAGTGTTTATGTTTAGGACAGAAGGGAGAGGGTTTTTGATTATGAAAACTGATGCTTTAGGCTTTTTAGGACGTTAAATAGACCCCAAAGGTGTTAGGATAAAAATACCCTCAAATTATAAAGAAAATACATCATTAACTTATCCAATGAGGGTCCGCATCGGGTCCGCGACGCGCTTCGGGCGAGGACCTTTGGACAGCATAGCACCCCTTCATTAAAATGGTCATAACTTTCTACACCGAACTCCGATTAATGCAAAATTAGATGAATTGGAAAGATAATTTGAATATCTTCGATTTGATATGTTAGGAGTTATCTATCTCATTATACTTTAGGAGATATGGTCATTTGAAGTTGGCCCTTCTATAGACTCATACGAAAACTTAGTTGCTAGAAATTCTTTGAACTTGGCTTGATGTAAAAGATCCCTTATGACTCTAAATCACATCTAATATACTTTAAATACATAGTTCTTGATCCTAGCATGTATGTACAACTTACAAGTCATTAGTTCACCTAACTTTTATAAAATCATACATTAAAACTACGACCTCATATCAACGGTAATTCTATTCCCATACTAAGAAATTAACTTTTAACATCTATGCTCAATTAAGAATCCTCAACTAAAATCCAAATTAACTTTAACATATATGCTCAATTAAGAATCCTCAATTAAAATTCTATATCATATGAAGGATGACTCGGTCTTAGCTTAAAAAAATTTGGGGTGTTATATATAGGTGTTTTTACGCATAGTAAGGCTTAGGGCCAAGACCCAATGGCCTTGGGTCGGAACTTGAAAACTGTGCTAATTTTACCTAGGGGCACGGTCTGGTCCTGTCGCTCCAGGGCCGTGAACCCTTACTGGAATTTGCAAATTTTTAAAAATTGAATTTTGCTACAATTCTCTAAAATTTGGGTTATACCCATTACCCACCCAATTTTTCTCCCTGAACAAGAATATTAAGTCGAATTTTTTATATCACACACGAATTTTGTGATATATGGAAATTATGATTATGGGCATTTCTGATGCACATTTTCGGACACTTTTTGGAGTCATTTCATCCAAAGCTCAGCTTCCCTTAGAAATTATTTGCTATGTGCTTCTCCAGTTTTTATTGTTTCCCTGAAAACAAGAATGTAGAAATGATATTCTAATAGGCTTGTTTGGGTTGCTTTCAGACTTTCCATTTGTTGTGTCATGTCTAGAACCTAGGCTTGGGTCATGACAAGCTTGGTTTTAGAGCACTAGGTTTATAAGTGATTCTCAGATAATCAACACAATGCATTCAGTAGAGTCTTGTTCATGGTTGTGAAGCGTGCCACAACTATGGATAGGAGGCTATGACATTTTAGGAAATGTTTCTCTTCATTATGATCCATGTCATGCCACTAGAAATACCTAAGGTTATTCCTTTTAGTAATTATAGTGGGTCAAGAAGGTTATTTTGAGTGTGATGAGTTAGGGAACAAGAGAAGGGATTTCCCAGTGTCCGCAAGGAAAGGGGGAGAGAGAGATCCTAACACTATGCCTGATATGTATGCTTCCTTTATTATAGTGTTGGTGGGTACCAAGTTGTTTCGTAAGTGGTGGTGCTTCGGCTGAAGGATTAGTATGTGGTTGTGTTGGCAGATTGGTAATAATGGTACTTCATGTTCATTCTCATATATCATTTATCTAGCCTTGACTTGTTATTTATTATATATGAATGCTCATAAAGAGAGTTTATTGAAGTTTCATGTGCAATTACGAAAATGTGCCCTCATGCATTTAAAATAATTTTAATGATATAGACTTTGAAAGTTGCACGAAAACAGTGTTTTATTTGCATTATTGTTTTAGTAAGGAGTTGATAGATGTTCCATTCTATTCATGCTATTTGTACGCACATTCGGGGACGAATGTTCCTAAGAAGGTATATTGAAAAAGCCCTTATTGTAGCTCATAAAGACATTATGATGCATTTTTTTAATATCTTAAAATTCATACAGAATTTCTCGGCATATTCTTATTTAGAGGGCAAAAATGTGAGAGAAAACGATTACCTAGAAGGTATAGGTTGCCCGTATCAAAAAAATTTTTTACTTGGTGAAATTTCACAATATAGTAGCTGTATGCGGCCAGGCCACGATACGGACCTGTCGTGGCCTAGTTCAGAAATTTCCTTTTCACTTGGGGGAAAATGGATAATAATCCAATTGCTAGACAGAAAACCCTCATTCGTTACCCATTTTTCACACCAAAAGATCTCAAAAATCTCTCTAAATCCTCTCGAAAATATCATCAACTATCCCATTAAAATTCAAGAATCTCAGAACTTGTTTTGGATTTCAAGAATCCAATTTAACCCTCAAGTTTTCCTCAAGTATTTCTCCATGAAAACTCCAAGATTAAGGTATGTGGGTCTTCATGTATGGGTCGTTTCACTCATGGAGCTCCAAAACTATTTTTATTTAATTTCTTGATTCTAGTGATTAATTATTTATTGGTATTTTCTATTATCACTCCATTAAATGAAATATGTTGGAAATTTGTTGATTGTTGATTTATTGATACATGGACTCCTACTAATGATTGAGATTATGATATGCTTATTACATTAAAGCTTTGTAAGCTATGACATTTTTAAAGACTTGAAAATATTATGAATTTTTGAATGGTTTTCAGGACACCCAAATTGGTGTTTTTCAAGTATATTATTGGGTTGTTTTAATGACTTCTTAAATGACTTTAAGTCACCCCTCTCATGTTGTTTACTCTTGAATTCTCTAATTTTAGGCTTAAATACTTATGCTCACCATGTTTTGATTAAGTTATGTGGTAAATCTCTTATTTAATGAAGACTTTATTGTAGGAGATGTGATTTATGAATGCTATTAATTATAAAGGGAAATTAAGCATGCTATGAGTTCTTGAGAATGTTATGAATTATATGAAGCCCTTCATTTGATATTATGATGTGATGGTTTGGTGAGCTTTATGATATTCAAAGCTATAAATGTGTGATACCACGAGATACTATGAAGTTGAGGATTGTATGAGATGACTTTCATGTTTCCATGTCCATGTTTTGAAAGATAATATATATAATTGTGATGGGTTGTTTTGAGAATGATTTAAATTGATGATATTCACTATATGTCTTTAAGTATGATATCTAAATAATGAGAAATGAAGGCTTATGAGATATTCTATGTTTATTATTGACGTATGAAAAGTTTCTTATGAATGAATGTTGATGGTAGAGAATCTCCCATCTATTTAATGAATGAATGTATCATGGTGGAGGATCTCCCACCTAATCAATATCTAAGGAGCTATCTTATAATTTTGACTATATGATATCAATGGATTGGGGATTGGAAATATTGCCCTCCCACATAGCTTGAAATGATTTTATGATATGATACTATGGCCTAAGATTTTCCTGCTCTTGTGAGAAACTACCTAACACTGAGTGGATTAGAGGTAATTACCCAAGTCCCAAAACTACATGCAACCGTAGGTAAAGGGGTTAGAGGTGATTACACATTTCCTAAGAGGCGAGTACCCTAAATATGAGGGCTTGAGGTAAGTAACCAAGTCCAGGCTTGAGGCTAGTACCTGAGTCTAAGCACTAAAGATGAGTACCCGATTCACATAAGGCTTAGTGGATCCACTAAGCAATAGAAGGTTCACCTTGGCAAGTGACATCCCCCTTTCTTCCGGTGTAGGGGAAACATAGGGACTCCATAGATTAGCTCACATTGTTTATGTCGGTTATGCTTTCTCTCAATATCTTTTGTGAAATCCCCAAATATTTAAGGTATATGTCACTCTTTATCTATGATTTTATTATATATTCTCATGGCCCCCTCATGTCCTTAAGATATTCTCTTATGATAATTTTGAAGGTTCCTTATTGTTATGTTCAAATATGCTTACTACTACTGATGCTATTTCAAATTCATATGACGCATCGTTTTAAGAACTCATGTGATTTTATCACCTATGATCAAGTTCTCTTCATGTTCCCAATAGGTCCCCTTATGATAAATTAATATAGTTCCTTTATGTTATTATGTCCAAAGGTGATTTAAAGTTCCTATGATTAATTGTTTTACAAGTTCAAATGGTATTTTCCCCTAAAGGTACATGATGATGTCTACAAGTGTGTAAGGTGGTCTCCATTATGAGTACCAATATTCCTTATATAATAAAATAGTCTTTTATGCAAAGTGATGTATGTTCACCTAAGAATATTAATGCTTAAATTATGTATGACATCTGTATTTCTCACTAATTTAAGTTTATGTGACCTATCATGCATTCAAGTAAGGGAAAGTTTATTATTTCTCATGTGCATTATTTCATGTTCTATGGTGACAGTAAAATGTCTAAAAGATCACCTATATGTATATTCTAGGTTTATATAATTTGTTTATTCTTGATTTTGTTAATCTGTGCATCCTACTATGTTCTTTCTAAAGTTGTCATTTATGTTTAAATAATATACAACTTAATAATGCCTTTGTATATGTATCATTTTTTTATCACAAAACATAGCATAAATGACTTCATTATTTATTTTATGTCATGCATTGCATACCTACATAGTAGTACATTCCAAGTACTGATGCATACTTCTATGTCTGCATGATTTCACCATGTAGGGGCCGGTGCTCCTCTATATCCTCCATGTGGCTAGCTTGGATTTTTGAAGATTGTGCTTGTAGTGAGTCCGCTAGTTCGGGGACAATATATGGTTCTATCTTACTTATGTTGAGGCTTTATTCCAATTCACTTTCTAGTTTGAGGGTGAGCGTTCAACTTTTTTTTGCCCCGTTCTATTCATGCTTAGAGGTGTTGTTGGATACTACACTATGTACCTTTCATTTGATGTTGAGATTCCACAGAAATGTATCCCTTATACCTTATCCTTTATGTGATACTATTTAGCGTCATTGATAGTAATGGAAAGTGATGAAATTCCCAAGTTCCCAAATGCCCCCATAGCGTGCGTCATACTTACTAGCCCCTTAGACATATTTTCTATGTGATTCATGTTTATCCTCTTCCCTTTAACATCCCCATAAGTTCAAAGCCCCGTTTGCCTTGAAAATTATTTTCTATGTTCTTATTTATCATTTATTGTTTCCGCAAAACCAAGGATGTATAGATGATATGCTAAGTTGCTTGTTTGGGTTGCCTTCGGGCTTCCCATTGGCCGTGTCACGTTTAGTCTCTAGACTTGGGTCATGAAATTTGCTCATTTATGCCATTGCTATTTGAGAAAAGGTTCATCCATGACATTATTCTTTAATCCAGTTTTGTAAAACCACTAAAACAACTTTAAAAATTTTTAAATTATAGTTTTTGGATCAAATGTAGTTTATTTGGTCATTTTTCTTCAAGAATACCAAGAACACATGAAGAACACCAAGATCTCCATGAAATCCTAAATTTTTTAACTTTTTCAAATATTCATGAAATCACCAAAACTTTCAAGAGTAGCATTCCTCTGAGCTAGATATCAAAACTCAATATTTTTTTGACTTCAAATTAAAGCTAACTCAACCAGACCTACTTAAATTGATTATTTAAAGTTTCACAACACTAGGTGAAAAAAATATCCCAATAAAAAGAGAAATCAATCACAAAATTATAAAATTTTCTTTGATTCATATTTTTATTGTTATGTTTTTATACTAGATCCTTATTCTGTAGTACTTTTTTAGTCTATATTAAAAAATTCATTAATTGAGAGTAGTTGATGGGAAAATTTTACTATTAACGAAGTTTAAATTTTTGTAACTTTGAATAAGAATATTAAGTCGGTCTTGTTGAGTTAGGTTGAATCCAAACTCAAAATATATTGAGTTTTGGTATCTAGCACGAAGCAACACTACTTTTGAAATTTAAAGTGATTTTGCGAAGATTTGATAAAGTTGAAATTTTGGGAGTTCTTGGTGTTCTACATGTGTTCTTAGCATTCTTGAAAAAGAATGATCAAAAAGACTACATTTGATCCAAAACTTTCATAAAAAGTATTTAAAGTTGTTTAATCAGAGTTAAAAAAATAATGGTATAGATGGACCTATTCTCAAACGGTAATGGTATAAATGAGCCAATTTTTTTACAGATGACATAGATGAGTCGTTTTTCAATGTTCGATGGCATATTTGAGCCTTTTCCCTTTTGTTAATAATAAATTTCATGAACGGATTGTTTTGTCACTATTTGATATAGATATAAAATTTATTTGAAAGTCTAGTAACCATTTTTTCGTAACTGATTTTGTCATAGAATTTTAATTACATTTGTCCTCCTACTTGGTTGCTAAATCTGTAGGAGAAATTAGGCGCCAAAATTTCTCGCTAATATTTAATGATGAAATAAATATTTCATCATTCATACATTGCTATGTCATAACTGAAAAAATTATTTGTTATTTTTACAACAAAATGGTTGTTTCATTGCGAATCTGTCATTTTTTAGTGATGAAATATTATCCATCGTTAAACGCTATTTTTTTTAGTAGTATTGTAATGTTCAGAAGACATTAAGCTACTTATAGGATTTCTATATATCTATAAATGAGAAGAATACCTTCTAGTGGTGATCCTTTGGGCTGCTTTTGAGATTGAAATTTACAGTACACTTCATTTGGATTCCCCTACCATAACATCCAATCAGAGATTTTGAGTGTCTTGTGATGGAAATGAATTAACGTCTTAGCCTCCTCAAAAGTCACATGAGTTAAAAGATTTCATCATTTTCAGAATCACAATTAGCTACTAATTTTACAAATCTAGATGTATAAAAGGATACCTATATCTCTGGACCTTTTGGCTCTTCGATTTCCTAGTTGAAGTTGAAATCCACCATAGAAGACATGATGGTGCAACTTTGAGACATCTCGGTAGAGAAGCTTCAAAGTTTGTTCAAGACTTTTGACTTTCCTTTTCTTGTTTCTAAATAGTTTGATAGTTTTATTTTATTCTTTTTGTTATTTATTTATTTTTTATAATTTTAATTGGGTCCAATTTGTTGGATCTAGTTGTTTTTTTTTTTTTTTGTTCATTTTCGGCTTTTGATAAATGACATCCAATCATAGTCTTTCAAAAATTTATAAAAAATAAAGATGAATATTTTCTTTGTACCAAAAATGTGTAATATATGTGCATGATTATTTAATTATGAATATCATATATTCTTTTAGTAAATACATTAATTATGACTTGAATAGATAAAATGATATAATTATAATTTGTATTAGTTAGTAATTTATAATTTAAATTTAAAAATATTAGAAAATCTATATATCTTTAAGACCTATTCTTTTTTCAAACTAGAAAGTTACAGCAGTTAATATAACTCTTTCCCATTCTTTTTGTTCTTTTAAGAAAAACTAGTTTTCTAACACGTACATTACACGTGGTTACCAATTCAGGAAATATATATTGTAGTAAAATAGGATTAATATTATTTAAGTAAATATTTGAATAATTAGCTTCATGCAAAATAATATACTTAGTAGATTCTTCTGTAAATGTTCAATGTGGAATCGTTGTCTCTTATTCAGTAAAATCGATCAAGTTGGGCAATGAAAAGTGCCATAGATAAATGTAATAATTTTAATTTTTATTTAAGTTTGATGAGGTTCAACCATGTAATTAATTGTCTCTCACTAATACTACCTTATAGATCATATTCTTTGTATATTTTTCTTGTGGTCTAACCTATTGGATCAAAACTAGTCATGCCTATGTTGGGGTTTGTTGACTTTGACCTTTAATTACTGTTTCTGTTTTTTAAAATATGCTAACAAATTGTGTGCAAAACAAAAGAATATCTATATTGATAATTTGAAGAATAATACAAAGAAATACAAAGACCAGGTGGTACAGGGAGTAACATTCAGGGTACGTATTGATGCATATATATATATAATGTCTTTTCCTACCATAAAAAAAAAACAGGTGACACAGGGAGTAACATTCAGGGTACGTATATTGGCTTAATTGTCATGACCCAGACCTAGGGTCTAGGAGTGACATGACGAATGAGAATCTAGGAGTCCCCAAAAAAGCCTCATAGTATCCATACTTACATCATTGGTTCGGAAGAGGATTCAAATAGAAAACACATAATTCTAAGGGACGTGAGAATAGGACTCACGCTATAGGGATATCATTGGGAATCAGAGTAACATGAACTCACTAATCACGTAATATATAAATACTAAGGGACGGGTAAGTATGACTCACTCTATGGGGGCAATTCGCGATTTAGGATCTTTCACATCACACGTAAAACCATATCATAAGACACACATCCATTTCATATATTAATAACCAATAGGTGATCAAATCATAACATAATCTCCAATCACGACACATAGCATATAATCATAGAAGGAGTTTACAAGATGTCCAACAATGCCACTAAACATAAGATAAGTCGGGGGCCAAGACATACCCCTGGCTCACCCTCAACATAAATAAAATAGATAAATACATCATAGGTAGAAGGATGGTAGTTTGTCCTTGGAAGATAGGAGTCACTACAACAAGAACAACTTGACATCCGAGCTAGATGTCGCACGGTAGAGGGTTCCTACATGGTAAGATCATGTAGGCAAAAGTATGCGTTAGTACCTTTTCAATTTACTAAATATGCGGGATGCAATGTATATGACTTACCATACCTGCATTTCAATGTTAGATGACAAAGACACATATATATAATGAATCATATAACAAAGGAATAATACATATCAATATGCTATGAAATATATGATGCATGAATGTGAAAATACTTCATATATATTAAGGATGAGACCATAACAAACATAAGACCAAGTGAGCTATAACTTGGAACTCTATCATCTACCCCACAATCAATAAAAAGGTGACCTATTTGCCAAAGGTAGATCGACAATCATTCTTCTTCTTCTTTTAACTCTTGGGGGCATAAACATACCTATGTTAGGCACATATTCAAGGAAAGGAGTATGGACCCTTAGGGATAGTGCATACTGCCTCCATACCATCAGTGCTAGGTCATCATCCAACTAGAATACACACACACACACACACACACACACACACACACACACACACACACACACACATATATATATATATATATATATATATATATATGCTTGTAAAAGAGGCATAAGAATTTCAAATCATTACATGCATCCTTAGGCTTAAAGGTGAAATCGCGTTCTCCATAATCATGCATAATTGGCAAAAGGCAAAAACATTCTTCATGTAATACTTTTCATGCATAGGATTAGCTCCTTTAGAAAACCTTCTTGAGAAATGTGTATGGACCCTTGGGGATAGTCCACCTCGCCTCAAACCTAAATTGATGTTCCCTTAAACATAATGGTGTAAACACTCATAATTGCTCAATGAGCCATAATCTTAGACATATATGTGATCACATCCTTAACATAGCCATAATCTTATCAAATTATATACATAATCATAACTAGGAAAATGCCTGCGCTTCGCGCGGGTTGAAGAAACCCAATTAGCTTACATGTTTGTGATTTTGTTTTTGAAAGTTCGAAAGGACAAGTCTTTTATCGATATTCTAAGTCTATTTGATTTGATAGTTCTGAGAATACTTGGCATCCATGTTTTGGAGAGTTATCTTCTTTCATCAGACGTCCACCTAAATGCACACTTACAACCATTTGATGATGATATGAAAATGAATATAACGTACAAATTTAGACAACTAAATCACAATAGAAATAGCTTAGCTGTCTATGCAACGTACCATTTGCATTTACTTATTAAACTAATATATGACAGCTCAACAAATGTAAGTGAAATTTATTGTTGTTTATGAAATCATGATAACTTAAGTTGGCAATTTTGCCGATGCAGTCATGTTTCGTAGAGTAGACACAAGTAACACAAGAATCTCACTGCGAAACTAAAAGGAGTTTTTCTATAAGCAATACCACTATGGATGCGAAAAAAAAGTGGAATTTCATCGGAAATGATGTTCAAAAATTCAGGATAGCATGATGAAGAATATCTTGGATGTAAGTGTTTGTTAAATCATTTTTGTAACTGTCATACCAATGAATTGGGTACAATGTATGAGTAGGCGCAACTCTATCTTTGGGGCGAATAACTCTGCATCCATAATGAAGGATATTTTCTTTGTAAGTCTTCTTTTAGGTGTCTTTATAATTAGTTTACCACACATTCTAATGGTGATAAAAAAGGGGTACAATTTGCGAGGCGGTGAAACAGGGGCATGAGGGGCGAAGCGGATGTGTTCCTCATTGATGTAGTTGGTTCCAAACTCAATTGTTGTTGATCAAAAAAGCGTATAAGTCATAATGAGGCGCAGCTTTGGTGGTGGTTGTTTTCTCATTGATGTAGTGGGCGTGAAATTCAATTTGATGTCTATGGAAAAGGGTTCATTTTATGAGGAAGCACTAGGGGGTGTGTGTGCATCATTTTTCACATTACTTATTTTAATAACTTCCTCAACTTGGCTCAAACAATTCACCAAATGTAGTCACCTCTGGTATTTCTATAATGCATTAATCTTTTCAATATTGTTTGCAGCATGGCGTCTTGTTGCAGTAATGTGGTATTAGTTATTGCCGTAATGAAATCGCGTTACAAATATTTGTCGAGTGTTTGTACTTATTAATCATTTGGACTATTTTGTTAGTGCATGAAAAGATTTGTACCCCTTAAGACATAGTAGGAGTAGGTTGTTGCAGTACAACAGAAGAACAATGACAGGTAGAACAGCAAAAAGGACACAGGATGTATAGTGGAAAAACTCCTTACTCAAGTGACAAACAATCACTATCTACACTCATCAGATTTGAACAACTTCACTATTTGAATTGAGCAATGTCAAGGTTACAAATGAGTAACACTCAACTAACCCTTACTTTTCACCCCACACGATCACGCACATTTGGCACAAATCCAAACTTGCTTCCTACACATATTAGTCAAGCATGCAACATCACTTACAAATTACAGTGATTGTTACTAAACTCTAATCCTAAGTAGTCTGCTAACTATTGAACATATATGAAAATGTAATTGTACATTATTTTTGAAAGCCCAAGTTCTGAGTACTTTTGCTGCAGGTTCCTCGATATTCTGATCGCCAAAGCTGCTCTTTTGTGGTTGATATTCTCCTTTTGTATTGACCAGAAGAACCTGCAATAGTCTAAGAGAGCATTTATAGCATGGTAAGTTTTTATAATAGTTGATTAGTAATCTCCAAATGTTGTGGTACTACTCCAATTTGCCAATGTAAATGTCAATTTATGTCTGTTTTGGTGTGCCTGCTGCTATCTTTGCTGTTGTCTATGAAGAGCTTAGTCCTCCATTCAAGGTTAGTTGTCGCATCTCTTCTCTTCGAGTTGGAAACATCTTTGCCATTTTGGTGTGGTTGGTAAGATCATAATGCTCCCTGATCAGTTGTTTCATTTCCATGTCTATTTTGACTTTACCTGCAGGCCAATTTTTACGTGAATAATTTAGAATAGTTTTCACATAGCCGTTTATGTGTATGCATTACAATTTGAAATAAAAGCAATTAGTTTGAGTCCCAAAAACATGCATCAAAAGTAGTAAGATTATTGTGGTGTAAAAAATTATTGATATGTACTGAAACTTCAATTTTCCCTAGGTCATGTTGTACCTCAGCCTATAAGACTTCTGCTATTTCCATAAATATGTAAAAATTCCAATTCCCTTTACACAATCCTTCTGCATCTCAGCATGGGAATACACATGTGGCTCAAAATTCATCTGCATTTAGTTGTTGTGAACTGCTCCTATCTTCTTAACCTGTGGAATCTAACAATTGATCTTGTGTAGGGTCAATTACTTGGTGGTACATTAGTTTCAGTGAAGCAACTCTTTTCTCATTCAAAGCAAGGGAACTGTGAATTCTTGAATGAGATTAGCCCGATATCCTGTTTGTAACACCCCAATCTGGTTAAGCTTCTTGGATGTTTTATTAAAGTAGCCTAATAACTGCTTGTATATGAATACTTACATAACAATAGCCTTGAGAGCGTTGTATTCTGTAAGTTTTCTGTGTTACATGATTTGTCCAACAACGACCAAATTAACCGTTATTCATGGATTGTTATATTACTTGCCAAAGATACATCAAATTATAGGGTAACACATTGGAGTTATGTGTTTTCAGGAGGTAACACCTAAGTATTGGTTGCAGTAATGAAGATATGAATTAAAAAATCAGCGATCAAGAAATCAAGTACAACCTATCGTGCTGCAGCCGATGTTACCCTTGATCTCCATCATTACTCCTCAGTCATATCTTATGTTATCTGAATGTACAACATTGTGAAATGGTGATTATGAATTTGTCATTTGTAATGTTATTTATTAGTAGCTGGTCAAAACGTCAAATGTGTAAGGCATAAGTCTTGTCTTTCCACGACTCTGGGATGCATATTCTGGAAGACTTCTTTATAGACAATGTTCTTAATGAATGTCGAGCCTTCTGTGTCTTTGTCAGCATTGACAACAGTTAATCGTTCTATTGCTTTCACTTGTGAAACTTCTACATATAGTTGTCCATGTGTGAATACTTGCTTTGGCAAATATAACCTGACTCGCTGAAGAGTTTGTCCTTGTCTTTTATTAATTGTCATGGCATAATACAGTGCTAATGGAAGTTGCCTCCTGTTCAACTTGAAAGGCCACTTTGATTTGTTTGGCGACATAATAATTCTTGGTATTGTGGCCATTAATCCAATATTCTCACTTGAAATGATGTTTGTAGGAACAGACCAAATACCTAGATGTGTGATAAGTAGTCTCATGCCATTACAGAGACCTTCAGTCTTATTTATATTTCTCAGAAGCATAACTGGAGTTCTTACTTTTAAGTGTAGGTCATGAGTAGGGATCCTTGGAAATCGTAAGTTGTTCTAGAATTCAATAGGGTACAATATATCTTCCTCATTAGTATTCACACTTGCCTTGCATGCATTTTCCGAGCTAAAATATGTTTTCCTTCTCCTGGTATCATTTTTATAATTCTATCATTTAGCTCATGAACCATTTCATTTTTTGGTGTTAGTATGGCTCTTCCTTTCAAATATGTTGGGTCATTACACTTCTGCAGTAGTGATGGATATACTGCCTTGACAATTTATTCAATACGATGATCTGATGATACAAAGCATAACTCTTGTGGTAGACTAATCAAGTCCTTCTTTCTGTCAAGATAAATTGAACCATCGCCAACCTACAACAATCATTTATCGAATAAGATATTCTTTCAGCATCAATACCTCGTTGCTTTTCCACTACTAAGGCACATATTTTCCTTCAGTTCATAAATCAAGAAGAAGGGCCAGAGGTAAGAGTTGTTCAGTGATGCATCAACAATGTCAGCTCTAGTTCCATTAGGAATAATCGGTAGTATTTGTCGAAAATCACCTCCACATACCATTGTTAGCCTACTAAAAGATTTGTCGCTGTTGTTTTCATATTTGTCTCGGAGGATATCCCTCAAGGTCTTGTCTAAGGCTTCAAAATACAATTTATTTGCCATTGGCGCTTCATCCTAAATAACCAATGTTGGTGTTTTCAGAAGTTTAGCTAATCGACTCCCTTGTTTAATTTCATAGGTTGACTTGCAGTGACATCCAAAAGGATATGAAATCGTGAATGAGATGTCCTTCTATTCAGTAATAATAAAGCTGTCATACCAGAAGTGGCAATCAGAAGAACTATTTGGGATTGTGCTCTGACCTTTGAAATTACCATATTCCACAAAAATGTCTTGCCCGTACCACCATGGCCATGTATAAAAATTAATCGGCCTTCTTCATTCTCTACTGATGATATTATTGGATCATAAGCCTTAAGAGGGAAAATGATTTTTCATGCTCTATTTTGAGGGCATCTTTGTCATAGTCTAACTCCTCATTGATCAAGCGATTTCCTACATTCCGAAGTAAGCTCAAATCTAGAAGTGGCATCCCAGCTATGTCTTTCAAACTCTTACCTATCTTCAGTAGGATGCTTTCTATCTCAAATAATGAGTACATCTCAATTTGCTTTCCATTTAATTCTAAATCTTTCATGCCGAACCTCCACCTTTGGATAGATGGTATATCTTCTGATAATAGTCTGTAGTTATTCATCCAAACTTTTCTTGTATCTGTCACCTGGCAATGCATAAGTATTGTTACCAGGAGATGGCATAACTCATGTCCAGTAGCCCAACTAGAAGCCTCCACCAAGCAGTCATTCCACTCCTTATCATCATCTAATAATCCTAATACGTAGCAGGCCTCTCGATAAGTTCTATGATCTACTCCATTGATTCTTCTAATGCTTTCAAAGGGAGTGCAACCTTTCACAAAATTAAGTAGCATATGCACATAAAAACGTTCTCCATTGGCTGGGTGTGCAAAGTAGATTCTACCAATTACCCTTCTATTCTGCCTTCTAGTCCATTTTTTATCTCGCGCATTCCATACCCAACATGTTGGGAAATCAGAATATGTCAGTTCTCTTTCATCGGCCTTTTCTTTGCTAGCCTCAAACCATTCAGTGAATTTGGTTTTCTCTATATCAGGTCGGCTTAATACACTTTTTGTTAGAGCCCAAGAGAACAATTGAGCCTTGGAAAACACGAATTTGAGAGAAAAATTTCTTTTATTACTCACAAGAATAGATTACAAAACAACTCTCAAACTCACACTTTACTACACTCTTATTTTGGTTTTTCTTTTTTTTTTTTTTGGTGTATTACAAATGAGAATTTCCACCTCTATTTATAGTAGATTTTAGAGGTGTGAAAAAAACTCCATCTTAAAAATTTGGTGGCTGATAGTGGAGTGGTGGCTTGTTTGTGACTACAATATCTTGACCAAGATATGGTCCAAGATGGTGGCTGGACATCTTCAATTCTCTCCATTCAGCCATATCCAGAACAAGCATCCTAGCTTTATCTTTGCGTAGCTCCAACTTCTCTTGAGTCACCACTTTCGTCAACATGTCAGCTGGATTCTCCTTCATATAGATCTTCACTAGTCTCAATAGTTGTCGATCCATCACCTCGCATATCCAATGATACCAAATATCAATATGTTTTGTACAAGAATGGTACATGGAGTTCTTGATCAAATCCAAAGCACTCTAATTGAAGTCATCTTGACTACTGGTGAAAATCTTGCCAAAGTTGATCCCCTTCTTCTGTTGGAATTCTTTGACTATAAGTCGTGCTTTGTATTTCACCACTTTCCCGCTGCTATCCTTTTTCATCTTGAACGCCCATTTATTTTTCAGTGCCTTCTTCCCTCGTGGAAGTTCTACGATCTTATAAGTTTGATTTTTCAGCAGAAACTCCATTTCATCCTGCATTGCGAGAAACCACATTTCTTTGTCCTTATGACATACTGCTTCATGGAAATTCTTTGGTTCTCCATTTTCAGGAAGTAGAAGGTACTCGGATTCTGGATATCTTCTCGATGGAATTTGACCTCATTTAGATCTATGAATTTTCGGAACAATCTGAGGAGATACACCATCATCTTGGCCTTGTGATGGTCCTGGAAGCTCTGCCAGATGGGGTTGTTGCTCCCCCTGCTCAGCACCGTTACATTCCTCATTGTCTTCTACTCTGGCATATCTTCTGGCACAATATCACAATTTCTCATAAATGGTTATGTTGCTACTTCGGGTATCTGATTTGCAACATTTCTCTTCTGAGACATTGTGGCTTTTTCAATGTCCTCAATTTTATGACTTTCATAGAAAACCACGTCCTTACTTCTGATCACCTTTTTCTCTTTTGGATCCCATAACCTGTATCCAAATTCTTCATCTCCACAGCCAATGAAAATTCATGGAGTGGTCCTTGCATGTAGCTTCTGCCTGAGCTTCTTGGATACATATGCGTACGCCAAAAAGCCAAATACTCTCAAGTGAGAGTATGATAGATCCTTTCCAGACCAAAGTTTCTCCGAAACTTTAAAATCCAATGGTACTAATGGAGATCGATTGATCAAGTAATAAGTGGCTCTGACTGCTTCTCCCCAGAATGGCTTTGGTAGCTTAGCCATAATGAGCATGCTCCAAACACATCCCATGATTGTTCGGTTCATTCTTTCAGCTACACAGTTGTGTTGAGGGGTGCGAGGGATCGTCTTCTCATGTTAGATGCCATATGATTTGCAATAGGCATTGAACTGCCTGGAAGAGTATTCAACTCCATTGTCGGATCGAAGGCACTTCAACTTCTTTCATGTCTCACGTTCTACCATGACCTGGACCAATTTAAAGTAATCAACCACCTAGTCCTTCGTTTGCAGGAAATACACCCATACCTTTCGAGAAGCATCATCGATTAACGTTACAAGGAATTGGTTGCCGCCGAGTGATTCAACCTCCAAGGGACCACAAACATCAGAGTGTACCAGACTGAGTAACTCTAATCTTCTCGTTGAAGAGGAATTAAACGAGACTCTATGCTGCTTACCAAATAGACAATGATTGCAAGGATCTAGTGCATCATCCTTGTCCACATTGATAAGCTACATCTTCGTCAGGGTAGACAACCCTTTCTTACACATGTAGCCGAGTCTCTGGTGCCATAAATTTTGAGAAGCCTCCTTTTCCACTACATTGAGGGTATCTTGAAAATCTTCACAAGAGTCTTGTATAACGTGCCACAAATATGTTCTCGAGTAACTATCATAGCGCCTCTTGACAACTTCCATGTACTTTTACTATAATGACTATCATAGCCCTGCTTTTCAAGAGCTATACCTGAAAGAAGTTTCAGCCAAAGATCTGGCACATGGAGGACATCCTTCAAAATGATTGTACTCTAGGAACTTGTCTTTATATGGATATCACCGATTCCTACAATCCCAGAGGAACTGGAATTCTCAATCTTTACAGATCCAAAGTCTCTAGCTTTGTATGTTGTGAAGTATTCCTTATGTGGAGTAATGTGGTCAGACGCTGCAGTATTTACCACCTATTCCATATTTTTTCTTGAGACGTGGAGGCATGTCTTAGCATGGGTTGAACAATAACCTACATCTCCAAGAATAGTAACTAATGTTTCTCCATACTTGTTCTTCGGCTGTGAACTACTCTGGGCTTGCTCCTCTTTAAATTTGTAGCAGTTCTTTTTCATATGTCCTTCAATTCAACAATGATGGCACTTATATGTTGGTTTCCTACCATCAGTGGATCTGCCTCTACTCTTGCTTCTACCTCTCCATTTGCCTTTGCTACTCCTTTGTTGCCTCCTTCGGTTCTCTGTGACAAGGGCATGGGTCTGATCTGTACCCATGTCCTTTCTCCTTGCCTCTTCACTAAATAGAGCATCCTTGACCATTGACATAGTAAGTTTGCCATTTGGAGCTGAGTTGCTGGTTGCTACGAACAGCGTTTCCCAACTAGTGGGAAGGGAACTGAGTAGTGGCAGTACCTGAACTTCATTGCCAAGTGGTGTCTCTATAGATGATAACTGGTTGACCAAGCTCTGGAACTCACTAGTATGTTTGGAAACTGAAGTTCTATTTTTAAGCTTCATGTTGACTAAACGCCTCATCAACAGGGCTTTATTACTAGCGTTTTTGGCCTAGTACATGTCTTCCAACTTTTTCCAGAGGACATATGCGTCTGTCTCCTGTACAACATGGTGGAAGACACTATCTCAATTCATTGACGGATTTTACCTATAGTTTTCTGATTTGACTTCATCCATTCTGACTCCTTGGAGAGAGTAGGATTTTCTCCTTTCAATTCGATAGGATTGAATAAATCTTTACAGCTCAGGAGATCTTCTATCTGAGGTCTCCACAACGTGTAGTTGGTGGCATTGAGCATAAGCAGGGCTCTGGAAGATGATGTGGACTCTTCTGTAGTCATTATCACCTTACAATAGCTTAATTCACCAAAACAAGGTTGGATCTTGAACAATGGAGCACACTGTTACGTCTGGAACGATCAAAAAAGTGGAATTGACACTTCGGGGCCAAAATTCCACTATTGGGGTAGAATAATAATTTTGAAAACCTTACCGACAAAACTATAATTTTAGAAAGATTAGGGGTCCAACTACAATTTTAGAAAGATTAGGGGCCAATTTGATATTTCCTAAAAGTTGAGGGATCAAACTAAAATTTCATAAAACTTGAGAGGTCAATTTGTAATTTTTTAAAACTATTACAGATTCCGGCTATGAACAGTATTTCCGGTCTTCTTCTCTGTCATTCTCTGATGAACAGTGTCGTCATCTCCGGCAGAACTCTGGTGAACAGTATCTCCATCACTGACAAAATTCTGCCAGAGTTGACCGAACTTTGACTGCACTTTTTGGGCTTGTTTTAACTCCGATTAGGTTGTCGTTTGGTGCATTAGACTCCATTCGACGAGACGAATCCATTGGTGCGGTCAGAAATAGATTTCAAACAGATAATGCTTTTTTCACATTCAAATAAACCTTTTTGCATTGCAGTTAGAGCAACTGGAATTCCTTTCGTGGAACAATCAAGTGCATACTCAATTTCAATTTTCTAGTAATTTGGGGCATATCGACATCGTTTGAAGGTTTTATATACAAGTCCTAATTCAATTTCATTACAAGTAGAAATAGGGTGTACGAATGCATAACTATCAACTGTAATCCCGAAGGGAACATAAAAGCCTACAATTGAGCCACAAGTTTATTTTTTAGGTAGGAAATGCAGAAGACATTGTTATTTCCTTCGAGTTCAATAACTTCATTGTATAGAAGTTTACTTTCAGTATACTCCTCCAGTTACTTCTTCTTCAGGAGGTGACTTCTTCAGCGTATATCATTTTCAGTAGTTCAGGATCAACACCTGAAATAGTCGAAGAAAACAACATAAAAATTATACGAAAAGTACATACAGTTAAACATTATGGAACATCTGAAGTAAAAATCATTCTGGTAGAGGGGGGCCTTGTAATCATAGGCTTATGATATAGTAGCATGAAAAGCCAACTTGAAGTTGAAATAGAGAATCTGAAAGCTTTTACTAATGCACTAACAAAAGTCATTTCTTTCGAGGAAAATTCATGCTCAAGCACAATTTCAAAATCCAAATACTATTTCTAACCGAAACCATGAAATGTCAAATTGCAATAAAAAGACCTCCTTTTAAAGACCACTCACTATAAACCATGTGACTGGTGCTTGCACCTACTAACAAACTCAATGCCAATTGAAACAGTTACTTCATGTATTACCAACCAAATCTAGCTCACTTATACTATCATCTATCTATCATATCTCAATAGAGAGGCTTAGAATAGCTTCCACTTTTACAAAGATGAGACTTCTCAAACTTGCAAGGTTTCAAAGAACGAATTACATCCTCATATCTACTCATGGTTTATATGTAACTAAAGTGATATTGAAACCATAATACAAATAAGCAAGAGAGATATTTCTGTTTCAAGGTTTAGATAGTTAGAAATTTCTTCTCTGCATAATGGGAATTGGTGAGGTAAGTTTCTTCTTTTGGTTCTGAATAGTTATGTGTATGTTCATTGTTGTGAAATTAAGTCATTTATTTCTTCCTATTTGAGTGGTCATAGGGAATGCAAAGATGAACAAGAAAAGGAAGAATGATGTGCATGGGGGAAAACATAGGGAGTAACCTAGGAATAGATAGATCACCTATGCAACAATTCTCATACAGAATTGTTCGTTTTACTTATTCGCTCCATCGTGATCAACAATTTATGTTCTTTAGCTGTGTGACAACACTTATGGATAGTAATAGTAGCACATTTATTCCATAAAACTATTAGAATTGTCCCCTTCACATCTGTCAAACATGATGCATCAACTATTGTGATCCGGTAATCCTTTACAGCTTCCCGAAGAACTTCACAACTTTCTTAATTCTCCTCGTCATCTAATAATTGAAATTCTTTGTACAGAAGTTTACTTTCAGTACACTACTCCAGATACTTCTTAAAAAGATGAATTTTGTAGGAGTTCAGAATGAACACATGAAGTTGTCAAAGACAAAACCATTAAAAATATACGAAAAGTACATGAAATTCTTTCTCAGAAGTTCAGGTTGAATGCCTGAAACTTCAAAGACAACACCATTGAAAATTTATGAAGAGTACATAAATTTAATGAATATCTAAAGTAGAAATCAGCCAGGGGAACCTTCACATGTTAGATTTAAGATATAGTAATAACCAGTAATATCAAAAACCACTGTGGAGGCGCAACTGACTTAACTATTATTGGAAGACTTTGTAATTGGTGATTTAGCGGTACAAATCCTGTAGAGGCGCAACTCATTTTTTGTGGTGATAAATTGCAAATAGGTGCGTATGTATGAGGAGAAGTGGCTCTTTGCTAGTTGCTTATCCTTGTTCAAAGTGATTTTAGAATCATAGCTGGCATCCAAGTTCTCCTCAAATTCTACCTTCTCCCAATCAAACCATTGAATCAAAGAACCTAAAACCAATGAAACGGTGCATAAGCCCATTGTGGCTCCAGGACATGCTCTTCTCCCCATTCCAAATGGCACAAATTCATAATTGGACCCCTTTTTTTAGCCCTTCCATTGAATCAAATCTCTCTGGGTTGAAATTTTGTGGCTCATCCCGGAACTTCAGATTCCTATGGATAGCCAAAGTATTAACCATTAGGACTATATGTTTTGGTACATCGTAGGCCCCAATAGTACAATCTTCTAATGAGTAATGAGGCAACAAGAACGGGTACTGGAGGGTATAAACTCACTGTCTCATTGATAACACACTGCAAATAACGAAGTTTTGTAAAATCAGATTTGCTTAGCAAGAGCTTGTTCCCCACTTTGCTGGCTGCTTCAGCTCTAAACTTCTGAAAATGCCTCAGGATAAGCTAAAAGAAGTTGAAAAATTGGTGGAGTGGCTCATAAGCTGCAATTCTCTTTTTGTGTGATGAAGAGTGTGCTTAAGGGTGACAATGTAATTTTCTGAACAATCAGTGCTGAAGAATGTTTTGGTTGAAAGTGTTTCTTTTACACGATGCGGCTATTTGTTTAGAAACAGTTCAGAAAGTATTCCTTGTAATATCTCCGCAATTGGATTTCCAATAATTCAGCTGCAATATTTGTGTGTGGAAGAATTCAGTTCGTGCCTCTGTAATTGGAGCCGCAACACCCTCTTCGTGGTGATGAATAGAATTCTTGTTGGCATCACTGCGATTATCCGAAAAAATAAGTGGTGGAGAATATTTTTTTGGTAAGTATTCTATTCACGACTCAACAATTGGGTGTTAAAAGTATTCCGTTTAACCGTTGGGCATTTGGATTAGCACTATTCTAGGTACAATATTTTCTTTGATAGTTTGTTGTTTCATGGCTCCAATTTGGAAGGTCAATTCTCTCTTCGGGGTGATAAAAAGTTTTTTTCTTGCCGCCTCTATCATATTTGGTGAATCGCCTATGTAATTGGAGGAGCAACTCCCTTTGCAGGGCGATGAGGAGTGTGTTTTTGCGATGGCGATTGTGTGTTTTCGTGATGGAGATGTAACAGTACCGGAAATCAAGGATGAAGAGCTGGTTGAAAGCATTCTAAAATCATAAAATTGGAGAAATTGGAAAATAATTACAAAAGTTTTAGGGGAGAACATTATAATATGGATGTTTATGGAAATGGCTCTGTAATTGTGAAAAAAATTTGAAGTGGCGATGTAAAGTATGAGGAGGCACGGTTCGTTGCATGTGGCGGTCAAGTTTCATATCCATGGCAAAGAAGAGTTTATGTGCATAAAATCTTCTTTCGACTAGTAGGGATAAGGTGCAATACCTGAGGCGGGGAAGAAGGATATAATGACAAGATGCAGGATCTTCTTTGTAATTGAGTAAGCGGGAGCAATAGGGCGTGAAGTCTTTTTTCTGTGGGTTTGGCGATGTAGTGGGCGGAGGGCGCTTGTGAATTTGGTGGGAAAAGGGTGTTTTTGATGAGGAGGCATAGAAGGGGTGGGAAGGGTAGAATGGAAATTTATAAAATTTAAAAGAGTTGTATGAGTTTGGTGGCACCATATAGGCGGGATGTACATCCCCTTTTATATGTATGTATATGATTGGGTTTAACCCACTTCATAATATCCATAAAAAATCCAATGTTCATGAATGCATATACCATGAATGATGTGGGAATAACATGGGTAATTGAGATTCAATCTAAAATAAAAAATACAATATAAAATTCAAATGAAAATATAATTAAATCTATAGTTAAAATTATAATATAAATCATAGGTAGTTCGTGTGACTGCCCATGAGACCATGTTTCTAAATCTTCAGAAAAATAATCTAAGTAAGGTTACACTGGAGGACTCACAGACCGTGTGAAGCCACACAATCTATATAGGTGCCCATGAGACCACACTTAGAAAAATTTCAGCAAATTTATTCAAGAAAAAAGTGCTTCCAATGAAGGTCGTACGGACTATGTGAAACTTCACGGACTGTACGAGTTTCCATATGAACGTACCAAGTTACAACATGTAATTCCAAACTTAGAAAATAGTTTTGGAACAAATTTCATTATACCCCAAACCCATGGTTTATGAGAAGCCACATGGCCCATATGGGTGCCCTTGTGGCTTTGCCTTAGCAAAATGGAGGCAATACAAAAGAGGAGGGCTTTACGAAAATGGGCATAACTTATTCATCCAAAGTCTAAATGAGGTGAATCTAGATGTATCAGAAAGATAATTCAAAGAACTTTAATGTGGTAGGTGGTAGGACACCCAGTACATTTTGTGGTAAGAGATATAACCATTTAATGTTGATCCTTCTATTGATTCTTATAAGAAGCTTAGCTAATGGAATTCCTTTGAACTTGGCTTGATGTAGGGCACCCATGATGACCCTAAAACATATAAATGAGCTTGTATTGAAGACTTGCAAGAGAACTTAGCTTGAGTTTGAAGGTTACATTACAATCTCACAACCTACGGGGTATTACACCGGGTCATTATATCATCTCCTTCTTGGGAACCTTCGACCTCGAATGTGAAAGAACAGGGCTTGAAAGGCTTGGCTTAGAAAAAGAAAATTTTAAATAACAAGATATAATGCATAGCTTATTACTTGAAAATAACAACGTCATTTAAAATCATATAAAAACATCATAAGAATCATTTTTGTGCACATTTATGCATGTTATGTCATGAAACGTAAGAGTGGAAGAAGTAAAATCACGTGGAGAAAGGAAGAACCTAATACCTTAGACTTGTGTAGATTGGAAAAGATACGGGTATCATTAGATCATGTCCAACTCTACCTCCCATGTAGCACTTTCCACATGTTGATTCCTCCAAAGCACCTTAATCGAAGTTACATCCTTATTACAAAGACGCTTTACTTGCTTTTCCAAAATCTCGATCGGAAGTTCCTCATAAGACAACTTCTCCTCAACTTCCACACCTTCCAAAGGAACAATAATACTAGGATCATCAATCAATTTTTTCAACATGGACACATGAAAGATGGGTAAATGGAACTCAAATGTGGAGGAAACTCTGACCTATAAGCCATATTCTCAATCCACTCAGCAAACTAATAAGAGCCTACATATAGGGGACATAACTTGCCCTTTTTGCCAAAATGCATCATTCCCTTCATAGGTGAAACTATCACAAACACCCAATCCCTAACATGGAACTCAAGATCCCTCCTCATAACATTTGAATAGGACTTTTGGTGACGTCAAGCTATCATCAACCTCTCTCTAATAAACTTCACCTTCTCCATAGCCTTTGACACTAAATCTGGGCCAATCAATGCCATCTACACCAACTCAAACCACCTCACTGGTGACTTACACCTTCTCCCATACAAGGCGTCAGACGGGCCATACCAATACTACCATGAAAGATCTTATTATAAGCACACTCAATGAGTGGAAGATGGTTATCCCAATTACCCTTAAATTCCAACACATAAGCTGTCAACATATCCTCCAATGTTGGTATTCTTCTTTCGGCTTGTCCATTGATTTGAGGATGAAAGGCGGTGCTCAAATTAACCTTTGTACCAAGCCATTTTTGAAACAAACTCCAAAAGTGAAAAGTAAATTGGGTACACAATCTAATATGATAGATCTAAGCACACCATACAATCTCACCAACTCTTGAATGTACAACCTTGCATAATCTTTAGCATCAGAAGTAGTCCTGAAGGGTCGAAATTGAGCTAACTTGGTCATCCGATCGACAATAACCCAAATGGAGTCCAATTGTCTTTGGGTCCAAGGCAAACCAACCACAAAGTCCATATTCACATCTTCCTACTTCCAAGTGGGAATTTTAATATCCTGAGCCAACCCACGGGACTTTAGTGCTCTACCTCCACGTGTTGACAATTTGGCCATTCAGGTACAAACTTGGCTATGTCCTTCTTCATACCATGTCACTGATACACCTTCTTCAAATCCCGATACATCCTAGTAGACCCCAAGTGGGTAGAATAATGAGAGTTATAGGCTTTACTCATGATTACCTTTCTAAGATCATCCACATCTAGAACATATAACTGATCTTAATACCGAGGTACACCATCTCCCTCTTGGGAGAAAACCTCTATATTATTTTCGATAACCAATTTCTTCAACTCAACCAATGACGGATGTCATGACCTGAGCCTAGGGACTATATGTGACATGCTGAATGAGGAACTTGAGAGGACCCCAAACAAGCCTCTTTGTATATCATTCTCACATCCTTAGTCACATAAGCAAAATAAAAAATAACTTGTGCAATAATAAAAAGGGAAGCGGGTCTAAGGGAAGAATTTCATTAATACATAATATACAAAAGTTCAAACTCGAACATTGACATCAATAATATTCAACAACACCTATACATAGAGTGGAGCAGGGACAAGACTCTTCCCAGGTTCACCCTCATAATAGTAAGTATTCAACATAGGGAAGAAGTCTCAACATAACATGAATAAAATTGCCATTGTCCTCGGAATTAGGGACTTACCAAAGCTTTCTTCAAGAATCGCACTAGCCACTTAGATGAGGAGGATCAAAAAGAGCTCCGGTTCCTACATGGCAGTATTATGTAGGCATAGAGTATGCGTTAGTAGTTTTGAATGTACTAAGTATGCGGGATGCAATGCAGCAAGAGTCACAAGCCACAATTACAAGATGCTTAATCATAATCAATGAACATAAGATCAATATGCCATGTGTAATCAATGCATACGATGAAACGTGCTTGAGAATGTAATCGATGCATATGCTGAAACGTTCTTGAGAATAATCATACTTGCATAACATGTTTAACACAATAAAGTGACATGACTAGATCATCCAAATACCTTGTACTAGAGGGGTGAGGGATATATCATAGGTCATAACCCCTTCTAGTAGATAAGGTATAGTACATGAGGGTAGAGAAATAACATAGGTCATAATCCCTAAGTGTAAGCATGAAATAATACATAATGTTGAATCGTACATGAGGGTGAGGCATACCACATAGTTAATAACCCCTTCACGAAAGTATAAGATATTGCATATCATTAAATTATGCATGAGGGTGAGGCATACAACATAGTTCATAACCCCTCCATGCAGATATTGGCCTTGTACTAGAGGGTAAGGCATATAACATAGTTTATAACCCCTTCTAGTAGGCTTCATAATTCACAAGAGCATAAACCTTAGCATAAGAACTTAATAGCTCATCAACAGTCTAGACTCGTAAAATCATGCAATAGATCATCAAAACTTGAGAATTCTTGTCATGTAATTGTATCAAACACATGGCGGGTTCATGATATTTATTCAGAATCATGCAATTCAAGAGAAAACAAGAGGAGTAAAAATAAATTCAAAATCAATCCACCAATATTGTAGTAAAACCCCAATTCGGGTATCATGAAATCCATATCAAATGTTCACAATAATTCATCATTTTTAAAGCTCAAATCATGTATAATCTCAATAGACATAATTCTACTCATAGTATAAGCTTAAAATAGATATTCATAAATAATCTACAATACTTGATAAAATTCCAACATAACTTTCACTCAAAATTCTTAATAAGAGATACCCATAAGCAATACAACTTGAAACTATGCAATTTTCATAATAAGGAGAAGGTTGGTCTCCATGGGTGAAAGGACCCATGGATGAAGACCCACATAAGTTAAACTCGAGTTTCTTGAGATGAGCTTGAAGGAAACTTTAAGCTTGGATTGGGTCCTTGAGTTCCAAAATTGAGCTTGAAATCCTTGAATTTGAATGAGAAATTTAATAAAGTCTTGGAGAGATTTTTGAGAGGGTTTTGGGGTGATATAGAGTTGAAAAATGGCTAAGTATGGGAGATTTCATGTTTAAATGGGCATTGGGTTATGACCCCAATGCCCTTGGACGAAATATAAAAAATAGGGAAGATGTTACACTGGTCCGCGTCTAGTTCGCGATGCAAACCTAATGCAAAGCCAAAAGCAACACTGATCCATGCCCAGGCTAAGTCGCCGCTTGGGCGCGGATGTCTCTGGAAATCAAAAATTAGTAAAAATTATTTCTTAGTGTGGGTCTTCTAAAATGTGGGTTATACCCATTTCCCACAAAACTTTTGTCCCCCGATCAGGAATAGGAAGTTGAATTTCTGAAATCACGCATGGATTTTGAGATACATGGAAATTTCGATTATGGGGCATTCAAAAGCACTTGGCGACATTTCAATAGATCTAGATCTTGCTTAGCTTTTACATCAAGAACCACCGAAGATTTGGCCCCATTTTGAACATGAATACCACCATCATTAGAGTCAGCCAACCTAACACCCAATTTAGCAAAACAATAAGCATCCCTTGACAACTCCTTCTTCTCTTCCTCAATTTGAGTCATACTCCCATAGATAGCCTACTAAGAGCATCAGCTACAACATTGGCCTTGCCGGGGTGATATTGAACACTCAGATTGTAGTCCTTTTGGAGTTTCAACCATATCCTTTGCCTCAAGTTAAGATCCATTTGAGGTGAACACATATTACAAAGTCTTGTGAACGGTGAAAACATCAACATGCACCCTATACAAATAATGCCTCCAAATTTTCAAGGCAAATACCACCACTGCTAACTCAAGGTCATAAGTCGGGTAATTACACTCATGTACCTTCAATTGCCTTGATATATAAGCTATCACCTTATTATGTGCATAAGTATGCAACCAAACCCAATCCGCAAGGTATTACAATACACCACAAACCCATCCAAGCCATTTTGTAAAGTCAAAACAGGAGCTGATGTAAGCCGATCCTTCAAAGTTTAAAAACTCTTTTGCATTCATTCGACCATGCAAACTTAACTTCTTTTGGGAAAACTTTGTCAATGGAGATGAAATGGATGAGAAACTTTCAATGATCCTTCTATAATAACCAGCCAACACAAGAAAACTATGAATATCCGAATGGGTCAACGGTCTAGGCCAATTCTTGACAACCTGGGTCTTCTTTGGATCCATATTTATACCATCATCGGACACCATGTGACCAGAATAGCTACTTCATGTCAGGAGCCAAGCCTAGGGCCTAGACGTGATACGACGAATGGAGAACCCGAGGGAACCCCAAACAAGCCTCTTAGCATATCAATCACACATCCTTGGTAGCAAAAGCAGAATAATAATAACAAGAAATATAAATAGGGGAAAAGGACTAAGGAATGTCTTTGATAATCATAAAACAATCAAGAGTCGAGCTCATGGTATAAATACATCAATTATCCAACAATACCTCTAACATGGAATGCAGCGGGGGACAAGACACTTTCCAGGCTCACCCTCATAGTATCAATTTTTCAATATAAAGCAATAGCAAATGGTAAGAGTAGTATAGATAGTGTCCTCGGACTTGAGGAGTCAGCAAAGCTTATCTCTAAAGCACCGAACTAGCCATGTGGAGGATGATCGAGATGTTCTCTGGTTCCTACACAGTAACATCATGTAGGCATAGAGTATGTAATAGTACGTTTGAATGTACTAAGTATGTAGGACACAATGCAACAATACCTAAGCCAACCTTGTCGAAATACATAATCATAATCAATGGATAAGTATAATATAAATATGATATACATTATCAATGCTTAAAGTAAAACATGCTTGTAAATCATATAATTTGCAAAATATACATTACATGAGTGGGAAGAGACCATAACAAACATAAACCAAGCGAAATACTACTTGGAATCCAAGGAATGTCACCCCTTTGGAAGGTAGTTGAGGTATCCACCCCTCAAAAAGGTGATTAGGTATGTTACCTCAACAAGGTGGTCGAGGTATCCACCCCTTAACATGGTGATTTGGCATGTCATCCCCAAATAAGGTGGTTGAGGTATCCACCCCTTAACATGGTGATTGGGCGTGTTGTTCCCCACAAGATGCTCGAGGCATCTACCTCTCAATATGGTGATTGGGCATGCAACCCCCCAGTAAGGTGATTGAGGCATATCACCCCCTGAACAAGGCAATTAGGTATGCCATCGCCCAATAAGGTGTGGTCTACTAGCAACACTATAGATACCTTTGTAGAATTCAATTCATACATGCAAGCCCTTAATCATCATAAAGTCATTTGACTAGTAATCCATGTAATAAATCATCATTAACTATTGAATCCTTGTCAAGAAATTTTATCAAACAATTGGTGGGTTCATAATGCTAGTTCAAAATCATGCAATTCAAGAGAGAAATAATATGAAAAAACTCAACGTAAATCAACCCAGCAACATATAGTAAAACCCTCATGAAAGATACCTTGAAATCCATCAACAAATCTCATAATAGATCATAGTTTCATAGCTCAAAACATACATAGTCTCAATAGACAAAACCAACTCATAGTATAAGCTTGAAATAGATAGACATGAATATTCAATCAATATTTCATAAAATTCCAACATAATTTATAATCAAAATCCATAATAAGAGATACCCATCAAAGATACAAGTTGGAAACATGCAATTTTCATAAATGAAAGATTGAGCTCCATGGGTGAAAGGACCCAATGGATGAAACCCATATACCTCAAGCTTGGATTTTCTAGAGTTGAGCTTGAAGAGAACTTGGAGCTTGAAGAGAACTTGGGGCTTGAAGAGAATCCTTTAGTTCCATAGTTAGGCTTGAAATCCTTAAAATTTGAATGAGATATTTGGTTAAATCTAAGAGAGGTTTTTGAGAGGGTCTTAAGTGATATAAACTTGAAAAATGGCTAAGTATAAGTATTTTCATGCATAAGTGGGAATGAGGATATGATCCTAATGCCCTTGGCGAACATAGAAAAATTAAGGAAAAACTTGTACTAGTCAGCGTCTAATCCATGACATGACCCTATCACAAAGGGCAGAATAGCACTAATCTATGCCCAGTCCCAATTGCGGCCTAGTCGCAGTTGCACACTGGATAAGAAAAATTAGCGAAAATTATTTTATGATATGGGTCCTATAAAATCCAGTTTATATCCACTTCCACTCAATTTTTAACCCCTAATAATGAATATGAAGTCAGATTCTCGATATTACGCATAAATTCTGAGATATATGAAATTATGATTATGGGTAATTCCAAAGCACACTTTGGGTTGTTTCAATATCTCCACCTTGAGAACATTCTTCTCCGAATGTCAAAAAAACGTGCATAAGAGAAGTAGCTATGAAGATTTCAGCCTGAGGTGAATGAAAAAAAACCATTGAAACATCATTTTAAAAAATCTCAACATGAATGTCAAAAACCACCACAAACTTCTCAATATAAACATGAATTCTTGCAAAATGACACAAGAACTGAAACTTTAGACTTGAAATCATATAGGGGATTTAAATTAGCACCTTTAGCTTGAGTAGAGTGGAAGAGATATGGGTATTACTTTCTCATGTCTGCCTCATCTTCCCATGTGGTACTTTTAACTTGTTGGTTCCTCCAAAGGACCTTGACAGAAGCTATATCTTTGTTTCTCAACATCTTCACATGTCTATGAAAAATCTCCACCAAGACATCCTCATAAGTCAAAATTATCTTTTACAACCCCCACAACATCCAAGGGCACTATAGGGCTTGGGTCACCTACTAACTTTCTCAACATGGATACATGGAAGACAGGATGAACGATATTTATCTCCATCGGCAACTCCAAACTATATGAAACCTTACCCACTCTCCTCAGAACTTTATAAGGACCCATAAACCTTGGTCTTAATTTCCCTTTTTTTTCCAAATCAAAACACACTCTTCATAGGTGAGACTTTCAAGTAAACCCAATCACCAACCATAAATCAACATCTCTTCTCCTCACATCGGAGTATGACTTTTGTCTACTTTGGGGTATTTTTAACCTTTCCTTTATCAACATCACCTTCTCCAAGGCTTCCATGATAAAATCTCAACCTTGCAAAGCCATTTCTTGCACTTTAGACCACCCAAATGGGGATCTACAATGCCTACCATAAAGAGCTTCAAAGGGATCCACACCAACGCTTGAGTGATAGCTATTATTATAAACAAACTCAATAAGTGGAAGATGTTCATCCCAACTGCGCTTAGACTCCAAAACACAAGTTCTAAGCATATCCTCAAGACTTTGGATAGTTCTCTCGGCTTGACAATCTGTTTGAGGATGAAAAGTTGTGAAAGCTTAACCTTGGTACCAATGCTTCTTTGGAAGGACCTCCAAGAGTGAGAGTGAATTGAGCACCATGATTCAAAATGATAGACAAGGGCACCCTATGCAATCTAACCAACTAGTGTATGTACAACTTGGCAAAATCTTCAATACCATAAGTAGTTTTGACTGGCAAGAAGTGAGTCGAGTTTGTCTTTCTATCCAAAACAACCCAAATAGAGTCAAAATATTTCCTAGTCTTAGGCATCCCAGCCACAAAATCCATGTCGATCTCTTCCAACTTCCAAGTGGGAATCTCTTTACCTGGGGCTAGGCTACCCAACCTTTGATGATCGGCTTTCACTTATTGGAAATTGTGACATCCGGACATGAACTTGGCAATGCCTCTCTTTATACCACCCCACCAACACACCTCCATCAAGTCTCTATACATCTTTGTAGAACCGGGGTGAATGGAATAGGATGAATCATAGGCTTCCTTCAAGATCAATTCTCTCAAATTATCCATATTGGACACACACAATCTAGCTTGGTATCTAAGGGCACCATCTCCCTATTGGGAGAAAACCTCCACTTTACCATCTCTCACTAAGGCCTTCAACTCTAACAAGGCAGGGTTAAGATCTTATTTTTCCTTTACCTTCTCAATCAAAGAAGATTTAAAACCATTAATCATACGTAAAAATATATACTCCCAAAGGAATAGTAAGCGGTCTTTGATCAAATATAGAAATCAACAAGAGTTAAGGTCGACCCCACAGGGAATGTATGAGAATAAATCTATTAGCACCATTTATAGATGTAATATCTATTCCTGACACAAAAATGCATAAAGTAAATGGGGTGATTTTTGTTTTTATAAACTAAATTACTAAAGTAAAGTAATAAACAAGTACAAAGAAAATTGAATTTTAATTAATTAATGCAAAGCAAGGATTGTGTTCCCCATGACATCTAATGCAATAGTCGAATCTAGTGGTACACACGTTCATGATTTCATAAACAAGATCTAACAAGTTAAGTAATACCAAATTCACCTTTCCATACTTCTTAGATGCATATCATTCATCACATTTTGATCTTAGAATGTATATTTATTAACCCTTGTTGTCAATTCCAGGATACTCTCACTTTTCGGTCTCAAGAACTTAGACTAGGTTAAAAACCCTGAATTTCTGTTGTAGAATTCTTTTCCTAATCAAAACATCCCTTTTGGGCATGTAATGTATAATCTAACCCTAATGTGTTTACTCATTAAGGAAGAAATTATAATGAACATTACTATGATGTATACGCTAATCAATCCCATGATTTACCCCATATTTGTCTATCTTATAGATTTGTCATGGTTCCCACAACCCTAGTTGTAGGTTTAGCCTAGCATATTCAAGAAAGATAACATACAATGATATAAAGAATTCATAATAAAGAATATACTATTGGAGAATCAATGAATACATGGGTCACAATCTCTAACACAATAAGCAAAATTCCGAAGATTAATGAGACTATAAGGAAAATAGTGTTCTCTTGTGTTTTCTCTCTCCAGTCGTCCAAAACTAACCTAAAAAAAAATAAATATAGTATTTATATACAATGAAAACCTAATCTGATTTAAAATAGAAAAATTATCTTTGGCATAGGGATGGACCACTACACGGCTAGTGAGGGGTTAGATGGATCGATTACCAGTCCGTGTGGGCACACTTCAACTTCAATCTCCAATGCTGCTCCACATTCTAGTACACAAGTCATGTAAGAGTCAACGGTTTGTTTCACGGACCGTCCATGTTACCTTCAACATTTCTTGCTCAAGTAATCCTCACAGCCTCATATCATGGACCGTGGTTGGCCACATAACCCGTGAAAAGCTCCATTTAGCTCTACTAAACACATATTTCTTATTTTTTTAGGGTAATTTCCCTTCACGTCATTTTGAAGAGCCATGTCATGACCTGTCTCACTTCCCAGTGTCTGTATTCTTTGGTCGATTATCTTCTATGCCACCCTTTATCTCCTCTTCACTGCAATCAACCACGAAGTGTGAGGCCACGATTAGCCTCAAGGTCCGTGTGCGTGTACACGAGTAGTATAGGTTCCTGTGTGCCCACACTTACTTCCATTTTTGCTCCTCTTGCCAAGGCCTCTTCCATATGTCCTCCCACGGTCTGTGTGATGCTACACGGGCAATGTAGGTTTCCTTACACTTATCCTTAAGCTCATTTTCATCCCTTTTTCTATGGTTCACCCATTTCTCCAAGCCTTAGTCACTTCTCCTAAACAAATAACAAAAACAAAACACAAAAAAATCTATTATTTAAGCGTTATAAGAATAGTTGTTCTACAACTCACCAACACACTCAACTTAGAATGATTGCTTGTCCTCAAGAAATAATGTCTCAACCAAACAACACATAAACACAAGTGCTCACTCAGACTATGGATCGCCCAATATTTTTCAACTGATATGCCCTGACAACAAGTTTAAGAGTTCTTTCACACCCCAAACAGACCCATAAAGATTATGGAAAACATCATGCATGCATGGTCAGTCCGTATACGATAAGAAATAAAGACACCCTAGTTGAGTTAGCAACCAATTAATGCAAAATATAGTTTCCTCACTACAAAGAAGCCTCACTCAAACATAAGCATGCAAAACAGAGACTGGAATATAGTCACATGACTTTCAGTATATATATATATATATATATCGATCATAAGATTGCCCATATTTTTACCACTTCAACTCTTTAATGACCTTTTTAGGATCATATTTGGACTTTTGTGGCTTGTAGCATAGGCTCAGCCTCTGGTGAGGTATATTTAGGATTCAAGTGACTAAAAGGCCTCTCCTGGAAACTTATTTTGACTCAGACATTTGCATTTTGGTCTCCAACACTTATTTCCCCTATTTCTCCAACTTTCTATAGTACGAGAAGTGTTCCGTGCTCATTTACTCATTTTTATTCTTTTCTTTTTCGCTCATTAATTTTGCTCATGGTTACAATCCATTTCTTTTTCTCCTTTTATCTCTTTATTCTTTTCCACACTCATTTTTTTGCTCTCCCTGCACTAGCCACTATCAACTTAAGCCTTTGGCTTGATTCAAGGTTCACAATATCTTTCTAAGGGACCAGGACCTATATGAGATACCCTCAACTTAGGCTTTGACCTAGGTGGAGGTTCACAATATCCTTGGAAAGACTAGGGCCAAAAGATAGATCAACAGATAGATTAGGAAGTGAATTTGGGCGATTACAAACAGAAAAGTTCTATATAGGCCAACTTTTGGTTAAAAAGGGACAATTTCACTTGGTCAATTTTTTATATGTAACTATTCAACAAAAACAGCCTAAGATCACATCCTAATCTAGCCATTCAATCATTTCAGTAAGACTAACCAAGCAAGTTTTATCTCACAAGTGCGTCGACTAAATTATGCAAATAGCTCTCACAAATCTGGCACATCTTCTACACTAATTAGTACTAAACCAAATATAAAAGCTTCATTCATTTGAATGCCAACCATACATATACCATATTTACTAGCAATCATGCAAGTTAGTCAGGATGAGATGTAAACATATATAACCTTAACATTGTCAACATGGGACATTACAAAAATCAATACAAAGGCTAACCTAGACTTGTTTGAACACTTATATTCACATAAATATCATGACCTAAATATGCCATTTGTACTAGATAATACACATAAGAAAAAAGAAACATGCAAGAAAAACTCTCTAGTGGTAGCAAGCCCCACCTCCTCCAAAAAGATGGTGTAGTGTCCTCACTACACTACAACTAGAATAAAAGAACAACAAAAGGGGAAGAATACATGGGATGCCCTAAGCATCAGTTGTCTCGGTGGGATAAGACCTTTTTGGGGGGTTGCTATTATCATAGGTAGCACCGGTCCAAAGGTGCTCCCGGAGGCCCCTTCCTTTGCCACTTCTTTGGTGTACCATGTTCTTTCCTCTTGTCCCACGCCTGCACGGTGCTAGGCTTTTATGTCCTTGCGCATCTGGCTCTCCTCCTCTTTTTGCAGGTCACGGGGAGGACTACTGCGCTGGCCACATCTCTTACCCTTGTCCTTCTTCCTGGGATGGTTTATAGGTGGCGCAGATGCATCAGATGGGGCGAGTAGAATGCCCCATGTCACATCCAGAATAGGCACCATGTGAGCATTGAACAGGCTCATCCAAGATACTAAAGACGGGGCTGGTGCAGGGGCCTGGTACTACGCAGTTAGTTGAGTAATCTGGGCCTTCAGTGTTTTTTGCCGTCTAAACTTCTTTCCCGAAAATACTCCCAAACATGTTATGGAAGTATCCCTCCAAAGTGTTAAATTGGCTATGCAAGGTGGTGATTCAGCTCAGAAGAACTTCGTTATGTTGCTCCATCGCCTGCTGTGTGTAAAACTGGACCACGTGCAGAATCCTTTCAATTATTTGGTCTACAATGGCACGTGTTTGTCACTGGTCTGCCAGCATTCTAGCCAAACCATCTTGGGGAACATATGTATACCCTTGTTGTATCAAAGGTCCTGCACCATTACCCTTGAGCCACATAGAAGCCTCGCTTGATAGTAGGGCAGTGGTGTAATCCTCAAATAGCAAGGGTTTTTCTGAAGGTACGGAAGAGAAGTCGTCGGGCCCCCTAGTGAGAGTGTTCTGACCCTCATTAGAGGATTCTGGATAACTTTAATCAAGGCAATGTTGGCCACGCCTTTGAGAGCCATTTTCTTTTCCAAAAATTGAGTGGTAAGAACACCGGCCTATTTGCAAAGGGTATGAATCAGACATGGGAAGGGCATTCCAGCTATATTAGATAAGGCCCGATCTCACATCTCAAAAGCAGTAAATCGATCCACATTTACTCTGTACCTAGACATCAGGTTTGCTTCCAGAGAGACATGTGAAGGATAGAGTATATTGTCATTACCTATGGGCAACAGCCTAACCCACACCACCGACCACCAAAATTTTACAGCAAAGGTTAGAGAAGCTTTGTAGATAGGATACTTGGGGTTTGTAACCTAGGGCACCACCGCCCCTTGAATGGTGATTCATTCTGCAATCCATCCTAACAGCTTAGCTCGAGATGAGTAATCGAACTTCCACCCCTTATCGATAATCCGCAGGTGTCTATCCATAAATTTACCATCTAGAGGAGCTCGGTAATATGGCCCAAATAGGAATCGATTGATGGTGTTTTTTGAAATATTCACTCGTGTACTACGTACCATCATATGTTACTGCAGGGACCTACCAAGTGCGACCTATTTCTTCACCTTCTTAGACTAGGTACCCTTTACTGAGTTCAACAGACTAACAACATAAATAGTATAAAACTCAGCTTGGGTAAGCCAACAGTAAATCGGTGGTTGCGCTATCCAACCAAACTTTTAAGATTCAAAAGTATCTAAGATTTTCAGAATGTTATCAAGTTGGTTCGTGAGGACCCAAACCTCGGGGGTGGCCAGCTGCCGTTGGAACCCCCTGAAACCCTTTGTAAGTCCGTGAGTATAAATATCCTTAGATCTTGAGGCTATCCGTTCGCCCCACAGAAATATAATTAGTGCCCTAGTAGTTTCGGGATCTGTTGTCCAGGAGAATACAAAGCGTATAGCCTCGTCATCATTATCCTGGAGTTCGATCTCATCGGCCTGCTCCTCGGTATCATGACCCTCAGCCTCCAGAGTTTGCAACTTCTCTATGATGCTTTAAATCAATAAAGAAACAATTTTGAACCAAGACCTACACATACAACACCCCAAATCTACACAACAAGATAAAATAACTGAGTTTTTACTTTATAAATAGGAATGAAGAAGAAGACTTTCTTGAAAAAGTAGAGACCCAAATGTAGATTAAGCTACGAATCGTGTGATTAACTCACAAATCATCACAAATAAGATGGAACTTTTTGGGATTTTTGAGGGAGAAATAATGAGAAAAAGAGAGAAGGTCATGAGGTTAGGGAGGGAAGGAAAAATTAAAAGTGCATTGTTGGGACCAAGTAAGAATATTTAAGAAAAACTTTGGTCAACCATTTGACCAATCAACCATCAACCGCATATGCGACCTCACAACCCATGACAAGTGTCATGGTACGTTTTGACCGTCCATTGGCCCAACCTTAGTGAATTTGAGTACTTACCTGGCCCCTCGTTGTTTAACATCACCTTTACGATCAGCTGCATGGGTCGTGAGATGTGTCACAGTCCATTTCGCTAACCATTTCCCCAAATATGAGCAATAAGTTGAAGCTAACTACGTTCGCTATCTCTACGCTTGATTGTATGGGCTATTACACAATGAATGGTCCATCTATTATCCACCCCTCAAAATGGTGATAGGGCATGTCACCCCCAAACAAGGTGGTTGAGGTATTCACCCCTTAACATGGTGATTATGCATGTCACCCCCAACAAGGTGATCGAGGTATCCACCCCTCAACATGGTGATTGGGAATGATACCTCCAAAAAATATGATTGAGGCATGTCACCAGCTCAACAAGGTGATTAGGCATGTCACACCCCAATAAAGTGTGGTATGCTTGCAATACTATAGATACCTTTCTTGAATTCACTGCATACGTGCAATCCCTTAATCATCATAAAGTCACGACTTGTAAACCATATAATAAATCATTAATAACTTGAGAATCCTTGCCAAAATATTTTATCAAACATTTGGTCAGTTCATAATGCTAGTTCAAAGTCATGCAATTCAAGAGTGAAATAATATGGAAAAACTCAACGTAAATAAACCCACCAACATATTGTAAAACCCTCATGAAAGATACCTTGAAATTTATTATCAAATCTCATAATTGATCATAGTATTATAGCTCAAAACATACATAGTTTAAATAGAGAAAACCAACTCATGGTATAAGCTTGAAATAGATAGACATGCATATTCAATCAACATTTCATAAAATCCAATCATAATTTATAATCAAAATCCATAATAAGAGATACCCATAGAAGATACAACTTGAAAACATGACGTTTTCATAAAAGGAAGATTGGGCTCCATGGGTGAAAGGATCCAATAGATATGACCCTCATACCTCAAACTTGGGTTTTCTTGAGTTGAGCTTGAAGAGAATACTTAATTTCCAAACTTAGGCTTCAAATCCTTGAAATTTGAATGAGATATTTGGTTAAGTCTATGAGTTGTTTTTGAGAGGGTCTTGAGTGATATAAAGTTGAAATATGACTAAGTAGAAGTTTGTTCATGCAGAAAATGACTTGGGGCTATAACCCTAATGCCCTTCGCCAACACAGGAAAATTAAGGAAAAACTTGTACTGGTCAGCTTCTAGTTCACGATGTGGCCCAATCGTGAAGGACAGAGTAACACTAATCCACACCTAGTCCGCATAGCGGCCTAGTCATAGTTGCAAACCAATAATTATTTTTTGCTACAAGTCCTCTAAAATCTGAGTGATACCTATTTTCCACTCAATTTTGCACCCTAATCAAGAATATGAAGTCAGATTTTTGATATCACGCTTGAATTTTGAGATATATGGAAATTACGATTAATGGCATTTTCAAAACGCACTTTGGGGTATTTCAATATCTCCCCCTTAGAAACATTCATCCCCAAATGTCAAAGACACATGCATAAGAGAAGTATCCATGAGGATTATAGCTCAACATCAATGCAACAAATGCATTTAAACATTATTTTCAAAAATCTCAACATGAATGCAAAAAATCACCATAAACTTCTTAACATAAACATGAAAATGCATGCAAAATGACATAAGTGCTTAAACTTAAGACTTGAAATCATAAAATTAGTACCTTCGGATTGAGTAGATTGGAAGTGATATGGATAACGCTTTCTCATACCCGTGTTGGCTTCCCATGTGGACTTTCAACTTGTAAGTTCCTCCAAAGGACCTTGACGGAAGCTATATCTTTGTTTCTCAACCTCTTCACTTGTCTATCCAAAATCCCCACCAGGACCTCCTCATAAGTTAAATTATCTTCGATAACACCTACAACATCTAAGGGCACTATAGCGCTTGGGTCACCCACACACTTTGTCAACATCGATACATGGAAGATCGGATGAACCATATTCATCTTCGTTGGCAACTCCAACTCATATGTAACCTTAACCACTGATGTACTGTCAAAATAAAACATATTTCATTCCTAAAACAAGGCATTCTGCGAGTTCTTAATATGACTTTTTATGGTTTTTATATATTTTATGTTGTTATTGTAGATAGGATAGGTTGGTGTGATTTTGGGAGAAAATTGCAAATTTTGCCGAAGTGCAGGACATACGAACCACCCTATGACTCATAGCCCGATCTCATAGCAAGAAAAAGTGAACAAAAATCAGAAATCTATTAAGTGTAGGTAAGCTATATGAGATCACTCTATGAGTTGTAGGTCGCACTATGATTCCTATGGGTGGTTTCGTAGCAAGAAACAGAGAGCTAAAAGTTTAGACCAAGAACTGAAGGCCTAGACTATGAGAGGAGCATACAAGTCATAACCCAAGCAACTACACATACCAGTGGGTCATAACAACAATGTCTAAAATGCAAAATGCCTACTACAATACCCCGTTTATGACTCGTCGATCATCCTACGAGTTGTACTTGTATAATGTATCTGTTGTGAACTATCTTTTCTATTTAATTTTAAGGGTTAAATTGTAGATAGTATAAGTACTTAATGATAGGGTTTTTTTAAGAGAGACCTAATACATTGTATATTGTCGAGAACACTTTGAATATTCCTCCTGAACATTCTTAGGGTTTTCTACGATTTAGTCTAGATTCTCATTTTTAATTTGAAGACCCACTTTTGGGGATTAAAAACTCACATTGTACTCATTATCCAGTAATCCAAGCTTATGCTTTGCAACTTGTGGTGTTCTTGTTCTTCAATGTTTTGGGTAAACTCTCAACTATGTCTTCTATTGGCGTTGTTATTGATTTTGCCCTAGCCATGAGTAGCTCGCACCCTCAACTTAGGGTTATGGGAACCATGAGTAGCTGACTTGAAATAACCTAGACTTTGTGCATTTATTTGATTGGTGTATTGCATGTACTATTTATTTCTCTTCATTTTAAATGTTGTTCGGTGGTGGCCAACACCAAACCCCACCTACTATCACGATCCCAACCAAAGTAGTGACAAAGCAAAAGGGAATTAAATGACAGAATTCGATTGATGTGTTCTCATTTAATCAACCAAACCCTACTAAGGGGAGGTAGACTGGGATAATGGGTAACAATTAATTGGTATACCATGGTTACCGATAACGCGCCATGGTGAAATTTGAACCTTCGCCTTCACAAGATGGGTAGAAGAACGCAAGTCATCGTCTAGCATGCGAATTCCCAATTAGAGCTATGTTGTCTAGTATAATTGAGTCAACGACTCATACGGAACACAATTCTCAAGTTATCCCTAAATTTAAGTGTCTTCCCACATAGTACTTTAGTGTTAATTTTATTTTCTGTTGTTAAACCGTAAACTTCCCCCCTATTTAGAGACATTAGTAATCGATGCTTGAAATGTCTAGTAGTGGATCTCTATAGTCATGCCCCGTATTCCCTGTAGATTTGACCATAACCTACGGTTAGAATAATTGCTGACAACGATCGCTTTCTTATTGGAGTGTGAACATCATCAAAAATTATGGCAACGTTATAGGGAATACGACTTGGTTCTTAACTTCACTATTATTTAGTTCAAGTAATAATTTCTGGATTCTCTTGTATTTTACCTTTATTATTGTTTTTGTTTCTGGATTTTTTTAGCAGGGTTTATAGGTTGTTTGTGCAACACAAGGAGCCAAGGCAATCCATTAACTCTGATCAATTTGGAGATCCATCGACTCTTTGGAAGAATGGCTTAGTTGAATGTGGATATCGCGGTTGAGGAACAAATGAATATGAATGATGATATCAGAAGAGAAGAAAATCCACCTTCAAGAATGATAGGTCGCAACTTAGGGAATTCAACGAGAATGGTTATGGTTGGAATTAATATTGCTTGAACCCTAGGCCATGGACAATACTATGCTATAGTGCTGCTTCCTTTACCTTCAGATGCTAAGTTCTCTGTGTCAAGAGGATTACTTCAAATGCTCCAAAATCGCAGGTTGTTTTCAAGGCTACCTTCAGAGGATCCCCATCGTCATCTCTATAATGTTGTCTTCATCTGGAAGTGTGTCATAGGGACACAAAATCTTGCTCGCGATGCAGTTGGTTTGTAGGTGTTTCCATTGTCACTAACTTGTAATGCAGCTGTGTTATTATCAATGCTTCCTCTGGGTACAATAACAAGTTGGGCAGAGCTTCGGAGAGTGTTTCTGGAAAGATATTTTCCAAGATCAATGAATCTTAAGCTCAAGGGCCTGATAAACAATTTTGAGCAATTCTCAGGTGACTATATTAGTACCACATAGGAGAGATTCACCAAATGATTGAGGATGGTCCTTGATCAAAAGATTTTTGATGATTCCTTGGTTGTGATTTTCTATCGGGCGCTTGACGAGAATAGTCAAGCTTGTGCCTATACAATCATAGGAGGCATGTTTCTTGACCAACCTTTTGCATTGATAGCCACAAGGATGGAGCAAGTGGTTTAAAACCAACAAAGCTTGGGGTCAAAGAGAGTGAGGTTCGAAGAAGACTTCTTGTGCAGTCAACACCAATAATGAGCAAATGAAAGGTCAACAAGAAGATCATGGAGTAACTTGCTCAACTTTGCATGAGTATGGACTTGGTTTTAAAGCAAATCCAAGCGATTGTTCAAGTAGTAACCCACTAACCTCCTAAGGCTTGCATGTATGAAGATCTATCCTTTGATGAAGATGCTTGTTTCGTGATCAACCAAGCGACGGTTTGCAGAATAACCCCCAAGGGTCCAACTCGGACTATTGGAGGAAAGGTTCCTGAAATTAAGGTCGGAACTACAATCATGATGGTGCTTATAGAGACAACTGAGATGACTGCTATGAAAGAGATAGAGTGACAAATGCCGAAAAGAGTAGAAGAGATGGCTATACGAATGGTCCTTATGTTCCATCCCACAACCGTGATGCTGTGCCAAGTACTTTGAGGCTTGAAAAGATGTTTAACAAGTTGTTGAGAAGAGCCAACCACCATGATGAGACCTTGAAAGGAATGAAGTCGGATATTCCAATTATATACCAAAAGATAGAATCTCGCTTCGTGGCAATTAAACAACTAGAACAACAATTTGGGCAAGTTTCTTTGCAATTGGACAACGCCAAAAGGGCACCTTACGAAGCAATACAATTCAACATCCAAAGAATGATGGACATTGCATGGCGGTCATAGCTAGGAATGGAAAAAGCACCATAGATCCCCCTATGTAGTGATCGAGGATGAAGCCTGTGAGAAGGATATTGGTGGTAAAGTTGTGGTTGAGAGAAAAGTTCGGAGAATGTTGAGATGCAAAGAAATAAATTGAGAGAACAATAAAAGGTTAAGAGGATTCCAAAACCTCCTCCTCCCTTCCCTCAAAGGCTTAAGAGAAAATAAGAGGAGGGAAAATTCAAACACTTTAGCTCGATATTAAAGCAACTATCCATCAACATTCTCCTTATAGAAGATTTGTGAAAGATGCCTTGGTACACTAAATATATGAAGGATTTGGTGAGAAAGATCTCCAACAATGTAGTGTGATCATGACCAAATTCCTTATTTAAAAATGTGAGGATCCCGATGCATTCACCATCCCTTATAACATTAGTGATGTTGAATTTGCAAGAGCACTATTCGACTTAGGAGCATGTATTAATCTAATGCCTCTTACCGTGTTCAAAAAGCTTGGTCTTGGCTCTCGTACTTCATCAAGAATGTTGTTGCTCATGGTGGATCAAACTATCATGAAGCCAAAAAGGATACTTTCTGATGTGCTTGTAAAGGTTGATAAATTCATCTTTCCTGGGGACTTCGTCATCCTTTATTGTGAGGTTGACTTTGAGTTGCCTATTATTTTTGGAAGACCATTTCTGGCCACTAGGAGAGCCTTGGTAGATATGGATTTATGTCAACTTCGACACAGGGTCAATGATACAGAAGTGCTATTTGACATCCACCAATTCATGAAACATTCGGATGAGTTAAAGAGTGTTGGTTGGGCCATCGAAGACTATTGATGATGGAACATGACAAAGTTGAGTCACGACATTAAATAAGGTGCTTCTTGGGAGGCAACCCAAATACCTTTTATGTCTTTGGATTGTTTTAAGTTATGTCATTTGTTTTAATTGCTAGGTATAGTTTTATGTTAGTTTTGGAATGTTGGTAAATTGGATCAGTTGTATTATTCTAGATATTAGTGTATTTTGAAGTGTGATTTGCAGGAAAAGACCTAAGGATGAAGAGTTGAAGAAAATAACATTTGGAGCAGAAATCTAAGAGCAAGGCAACGAGCCATAGTGAATACTACAAATCATAGTCATTCCTCATAGATGGAAACAATAAGGACTTAAAGTTAGCACGCATATTACGAGCAGATTGTACGAGTCGTAAGGTCCCCTATGAGTCGTAAGTTGTGTTCGTAGTGTCGAAGTATGAATTCAAATTATTCAAAGTGTTAAGGTTAGATAAGCGACAACGATCTATGAGTTGTAGGAGCCCCTACAACTTGTAGTCAAGGTTTCATAGCCCCGATACCCAATTTTTAAAGTGTCAGTCTGGTTGAATATAAAAGGGGTAAAAATTCATTTTGACCACCAAGCCATCATTTTTTGTGCCCTATTCAAAATATTTCCAAAATACCTCTCCCTGCCACTAATCTAATCACCATCTTGACCTTCCACATCACTTTCAAGCAAGTATTCCGGTGATGCTATATTTCTAGGGTTTTTGGCTCCCTCTTTCTTTCTCTGTACATCTCTATATTTTCTTACTCATTTGGTAAGTTTCCTTGATTAAATTTTGGAACATCATTGTTATTTGTTCCTGATATTGCATGATAATTGTGTGTTGATGATTATGGTGAGAATACCCTTGAGATGGTGCCCTTGTGTCACACCCAAAGTCCTATTAAGGTGGACTGGCACTCGTTGCCGATAAGATTTGGGAGAACCAACCAGTACCTAATGTGTTGTCAAAATACAACACTTTTGATGCCTGAAACAAGGGATTTTGTGAGTTCTTAAAGCAACTTTTTAGTGTTTTGATGTGTTTTTGTTCTAATCTTACAGAAATTAGGCTGGCATGATTTTGAAGAAAAGTTGTTGATTTTGCTGAAGCATAGGCCATGCGACCTTACCTACGAGTCATAGTTCACGCTATGAGTCATAGGTTGTATCATAGCAAGAATAAGAGACCAAAAATCTTAAATCTACCATGTGAAGGTCACCCCTATGAGGCTAACCTACGAGTTGTAAGATACACTATGACTCGTATAGGCGAATTCATAGCAAGAATCAGAGAGCCAAAATGTTGGTCCAAAACTGAAGACCAAGTCTAAGAAACAAACAAGCGATTCATAGCCGAAGCAATGACTCGTACCTATGGCTCATACTAATTAAGTGCAAGATGCCAAAAACCTGATTTGAGACCCCGACTATGACTCGAGGGCTAACCTATGAGTTGTAACTGCAACATTTATCAGATAGCAGCTGCGTTTTTTGCATAATTCCTAGGGTTGTTTTGTAAATACTATAAATAGTTTAATTTAGGCTTTTGAAAGGGGAGTTCGAACAGTAGACAATTCTCCATTATATTTTGAAGCTTTTCTTAGGTTTGTAGAGTAGGTTATTGTTATCTCTTGGAAAACCCATTTCGGGGATTGCAAATCTTGCATTGTACTCATTGTTGATCAATTAAGATTGTGGGTTTGCAACTTGCGGTGCCCATTTCCTTCATTGTTATTGGTGAAATTCTCAGTTATGTCTATTATTTGCATATTTGTGTGTTTTATCTTAGCCATGAGTAGCTAAGCACCCACAACATGGGTTTGTGGGAACCATAGGCAGTTTACCTGAGATGCCATAAGTTTTGTGCATGTCTATGATTGGGGTTTTGCATGTATTGTATATTTCCCTTCATGATTAATGTTGCTTGGTTGTCGCCAACACCAAAGCCCGCCTACTATCACGATCCCAACTAAGGTAGTGACGAATAGGAAAAAGGAAGTAGATGACAGGATTCAGTTGATGTCTTCCCGTTTAATCTACCAAACCTAACCGAGGGGAGGTTTTCTTTAATAATAGGTAACGATTAGTTGGCATACCATGGTAGCCGACCAAGCGCCATGGTGAAGTTCAACTTTCAGGGCTGGGAGAACCTAAGTTACCGTCCTACATGCGATTCACTACTCGTAGTTATGTTATCTAGGGTAATTTAGTCAATGAACCATGAGGAACACAATTCCCAAGTTGTCCCCAAAATTGAGTGTTCTCCAGCATTTTAATTAGTGTTTATTTTATGTTTTTGTTGAATCACAACCCCTCCTCCCCCCATTTAGAGATTATAGTTATAGATACTAGAAATGATTATTAGGCACATCTTGCAATCAAGCCCTATATTCCCTGTAGATTCGACCCTAACCTTGGTTAGGTTAATTACTGATAGCGACCGCTTTCGTTTTAGAGTGTGACCATACGATCAAAAAATTAGGGAACTATTGTCAGGGAATACGACTAGAATTTAATTTGTTTTCACTATGAGTTAATTGTAGTGTTAATTTCTAGAGTCTCTTGTACTTTACTTTTGTTTTTTTTATTGTTTGATATCTTTTGCAAGGAGTACTAGGTTGTATGGACAACACAAAGAGCCAAGGCACTCCCTTAGCTCCACTAAATTTTGAGAATCCACCACCAAGGGTTAACCGGCTACAACTTAGAGATTTCAATGCAAATGCTTATGACTGGAACCAGTATCGATTGGAGCCTATGGCGACATATGTTACTAGGTATATAGTACTGGCCCCTCTACCAGGAGATGCTTGTATTACTCCAGATGATCCAAAACTGTGGCCTATTCATAGGGCTACCATCAGAGGATCCCCACCGTCATCTCAAAAATGTCATCTTCATGTGCAAATGTGTCATGGGGACATAAAACGTTTCTATTAACATTGTTATATTGAGGGTGTTTCCATTGTCACTGACTAGCAATGCAGCTGTATGGTTGTTTGATCTACCTCCGGGCACCATCACGAGTATGGCTGAGCTGCAAAGGGTGTTCTTAGAAAGATATTTCCCATGGTCGAAGAAGCTAAAGCTTAAGGACCAAATTAACAATTTCGAGCAATTGCTTGGAGACTCTCTTAGCATTACAGGAGAGAGATTCACTAAATGCTTGAGGATGTTCCCTGATCATAAAATTGTTGATGATTCTTTGGTCGAGATATTCTATAGAGCACTTGATAATAATAGCAAAGCTTGCGCTAACATGATCATTTTTGGTGTTTTTCTTGATCAACCGTTTGAGCTAGTGGCCAAAAGAATAGAATAAGAGGTGAAGACCAACGGAGCATGGGGTCAGAGTGAGCGAAGTAATACAAAGAGTTCTTGTGCGGTTACCAGAAATAGTGAGCAGGCTAAAGTGGATGAAGAGATTATGGAGCAACTTGCTCAACTCCGTACGAGCATGGATTTTGTTTTGAAGCAAAACCAAGCTAGAGAGAAGGCAATAGCTCACCAACCCCTAATTATTCTTGTGTATGATGATCAATTCTTTGATTAGGATGCCTATTATGTAAGCAACCAAGCGACGGGTTTCCAGAATAACCCCTAAGGGCTTAATTCGGACTATTGGAGGTAAGTTTCTAGAAATCAAGGTCGGAAGATCAACCGTGATGGAATGTATAAAGACAACTAGGGTGGATACTATGAGAGAGAGAGAGTGCCAGATGCAAAATGGGGAAGAAGAGAGGGCTACAAGAATAGTCCTTATATGCCACCACATAATCATGATACCGGATCGAGCAATTCTAGGATTGAAGATATGTTTGAAAAATTGTTGAAATGAGCTGACCACCAAGATGAGACTCTAAAGGGAATGAAAGTAGATATTTAAAGTATTAACCAAAAAATATAGTCTCACTCGGTGGCAATCAAGCAGCTTGAACAATAATTCAGGAAAATGTCTTCCTAGTGGATCCAATGACAGAATGGGCACCCTACCTAGCAACAGGTTCAAAATCCTTAGAACAAAGGGCATTGGATAGCCATGATAACTCATAATGACAAAGCACTATGGACCCCCCTATGCCAATTGTTGATGATGAGGATGAGGAGAGAGCCATTAATAGCAAGGTGATAAATAAGGAAGATGGTCCAAGGAGTAAGGGAGTAGAGGACCTAGAGGTCAGAGAGCGAGAGAAAGCCAAATTAATCCTAAAAAAAAACTTCTCCATTCCCATAAAGGCTTAAGATGAAGGAAGAAGATGGCAAGTTCAAAAATTTCTTATCAATGTTTAATCAACTATCCATCAACATTGCTTTCTTGGTGGCATTGGAGAAAATGCCCAGATATGCAAAATATATGAAAGATTTGGTCACCAAGAAGCTTAGCCTTGGTACTCCTACACAAACATGAATGAGGTTGCTTATAGCAGATCAAACCACTAAAAATCCAGAAGGAATAATTTTGGATGTGCTTGTTAAAGTCGATAAGTTCATCTTTTCGGCAGATTTTGTGATCCTCGATCACGAAGTTCATTTTGAGGTGCCCATCGTTTTGGGGAGATAATTTCTGGCAACTGGAAAGCACTAGTGGATATTGATATGGATTCAACACGCTCTTAAGAAATTTGACAGTAATAACAAGCCAAATGGAAATGCATATGCGTAGGCCATTGGAACCATGATGTCTAAAGTATGAGACATGACCATACTATTCTTTACATTATCTACAAGGCCTCTACATAAGGAAAAGTATCTGATAAGGGTCAGGAACGGCCCACCCTCTACTATCTATACAACACAAAAATATAAGCTCTAGACACACATATAAAGCCCCAAAGCAACATGGAGCTCAGTAACAACAACTGGATATCTTGTACACCCACTGGGGAGATCTACTATTGCTTGTACCTGTAACATGAAGTGCAGCTCCCCTAAAAGGGACGTTAGTACAAGATAATGCACTGAATATTTAAGGCAGGAAATATTGTATATGACATAAGAACTCAAATAAAATCATGGACTGGTGTAAGGATAAGAGACCACCTTTAGTAACATTGTGCAATCATGTACTTTATGTTCTATTTATTACATTACCTTCACTGTATAGTCTGTGCACTATATGTAATACAAATGACCAGCCGATAAGTGGAAAATCTATATTGGGATCGTCCCAGGCTAGTCTTTTCCTTTCACCCCTGGGCTATCCACTTGATGGGATCCCCTTACTTTACTTTATATTTCAATTAATTTTGAGATGTTTAGTGGTCATAATATTGGAGCTATAGGATAGATGTAGCATGTAACATGTAAATAACTATACAAAACAATACCATAATGAAAATAGTAGGTTATATAATAAATGAATGCATAGGAGATGAAACAACTCATGAACTTTATTTAGCATCAAGAATCCATGTACCTTAGTAGCCATGTATGTATGTAGATTTAAAGATGACTATACATGGGAGAATGTGCACATGTGAAATAGTAGAGACATGGTTACTAGTTATGTCAAACTTGGTAAGTGTCTTTATGTGCCAAGGAGCAATCTATGTTTCATGCCAAATAACACGAAATCAAGTAGTCTTACATGCCTCGTTGTATGATCTCGCTATTACCTCGAAGTAACCTCCCTTTCCCCCAAATACTTATCTACAATTGAGTAGGTGATAATACTAGTATTAGCAGCTAATAAACACATTTTTGCAGCCCAATCTCATTAAAAAAAAACACGGGTAGCAAGCATGCAATTATCAACCCGAACATATTCTTTCAGCCTTTTCGCCTCTAATCGTACTTTCTAATACACATTCTCATATACATATCATGTGTAGCTTGTTTTAGTGCTATAGAAGTCCCACAACAGCCCACAAAGCACATTACATAACAATTCTAGACAACATAAAAGTAGGCGGCATAACGTTACGTCCCTTTGATACGTTTCGAAGTTAACAATTCCAACCATGTTCCAACTTTAACCAAACTTGCCCCACCATATTTACACATAAAAATAGTCCTAAAATGGTGAAAAAATAGTTCTAAAGTATATAGAGAACCTGAAAGAACAATCTCTGATTATCAACCCGCAAGTTGCTATTGAGAGCACAATTACGATATCGTACAGGAACTCATTTTTGCAGACTCTAAAAATGGTGCAGCATCCTTATTATATCACTATAATAATAAACTTGCTTTAATCACATATACTTTACTTCATAATAAGAAAACTTCATGACAATTTGGAAGGCATGATGTCCAAAAACCCTGAACAAGTGTAATCAGTCTATTTCCCTTGTTTTTCATGAAAAACCATACCAAATGCACAAGTATCTTTACCTACCTTTACCTTCAAGGTTGAGAACTTTTAATCAAAATGTTTTTTCCAAGTTTTAAATAACTTAACGAGCTACTTTTAATCCTTTCTTAAGGTACTCTTTGGCTGACTTTCTTTTCCATTTTAAGACTTATGTTCTCAAGTTATTAGTGTACCATTTTCCCCTTTCACTTGGGCCTTATAGGGTTCAAATTTGATGTGCCTTCACTTCTCATTTTTCTCTTTTCATTAACTTAGTTTGGGCCCAAATCGTCAAGTGGGTCGTGATGTACTTGGGCCCTTTTATTATTCATCTTGGCTGTAAATATTTCCCATTTATGACACTAAAACATGAGTGAAAGATACACACTTAACATGGACTTTATTCATTACCGGATGGAAAAATTCGGTGTAGGGCCTTATCTCCATCTAGGAAACAAATTAAAGCTAAGCAAGTAGGTGACTCACTTGCTAGCTTCCTAAGTCCTACAAGCACCTCACTTCTTTCACTTTGTGTAAGGCCATAATCTCCTCAATTCGACTTAAAACTTTTACACACTCGACCCCTCTTAAGAGTCAGACATATATATCGCCCTCTAATTTGAGATTCAAGCACTTTTAAAAATAGGTACTAATCTGACCAAGCCATATCATGTTTCATATGCATAGGGCTAGTACATGTATGGTGTGGAGTGTTACATCCACCCCCCTAGAAACATTCGTCCTCGAATGTTAACATAATTAGATAGCTTAACAATGTTCAAAACTATACTTAAATAAACTTATGACAACACAACAAGTAATCAAACACACATACCTAGTAATGCCCCAACTTTGCATGTTGCACTTCATCTTTGGCTTCAAATAAGTAAGGGTATTTTGATTTTATCACTTTCTCAGCCTCCCATGCTATCTCTTCTGCTTGTTGGTTCCTCTACAGTACTTTTACTGAAGCTATTATTTTATTCCTTAGCTTCTTAACTTGATGATCTAGATTAGCAATAGGTACCATTTCATAGGTGAGATCTTCTATAACCTACACATCTTCAATATGAGTGATACGGGATAGGTCACCTATACATTTTCGAAGCATTGAGACATGGAAAACTGGATGAACCATCGAAAGCTCTTGGGGTAGCTCTAGTTCACATGCAATCTACCCGAACCTCCTAATTATTTTATATGGCCCTATGTAACATGGGCTCAAGTTAACCTTAGAGAAGGGTCTTATGCCACCGGTGACCGGCCTATCTATCTAGTAGATAGTACTAGGACTAGTAGAGTAGAGGCATTCGTCTACCATAGGGTTTACATCTTCCTTAGATATCTTACTAATGCACTAATGCTTGCTTCTTATGAGTCCATGTCCAAGAGAAAATACTATTGAGAAAAGAAGGTCTGCACTTTCCATACATGGTGCTCAGTGATGAACCTCTTAACTGCTTGCTATCAGAATGCCTATACATACCCCCTGCTTTCACCTTCAGTCTTTATATAAGATATTCTTTGTAGCTCCTCTTATCTTAGCCCCATTAGCTAGATCAAGCACAAGAGGGGAAATCTTTATCCATAGTAGTACTTATAGAATGCTGATGCATGAATCATCCCAGAACTAACCGAGTAGCTTTTTTGACTGAGAAAAAAAGTCAAGGAACGAAGCAGCTTCTCTAGTAGCCTCGTTGAATAGGCGGGCGAAGGCTTTTTGAAAAAGAGTTTCTTTATGTAAATGCATTTTTTTCTATTTAGAGAGAGGGCGACTTCAAAGGAGACTCAAACGAAGTGAGAGGTTGGGCGATTGATAAAGGAGACTCGACTTACAGGAGAGGGAGACTGAAAAGGAGACTCGAACGAAGTGAGAGGGAGGAAGGGAACCAAATCTCATAATACCTTTCATTGGGGATACCTTTAAGTATACCCATTCCCCTGCTGAAAATTGCAGCCATCTCCTTCTATCATCTGCATATGATTTATGATGACTTTAGGCTGTTTCTAGCAGCTTTTGTATTGCCTTAACTTTCTCTAAGATTTGTTGTAGTATATCTGGCCCGAGAAAGGTGATTTCAGCCACTTCAAACTATCCAATTGGCAACCTACATTTCCTGCTATACAAAGCTTCATAAGGTTCCATCTTGATACTCGAGTGGTAGATATTATTATAGGCAAATTCAATAAGTGGCAAATGATCCACCCAACTACCTTTAAAGTCCAATGCACAAGTTCATAAAATATCTTCAAGTGTTTGAATAGTGCGTTCTGCTTGACCGTCTATCTGAGGGTGGAAAGTTATATCAAATTCAATTGTGTCCCTAAACTCCTTTGGAATGATTTCCAAAACTTTGTATTGAATTGAGTTCCTCGATCTGACATAACAGAGATTGGGACCCTATGTAGCCTAACTATCTCCTTAAGGTACCACTTTGCATTTTCTTCAGTGGTATAATCACTTTTAACTGGCAGGAAGTATACCGACTTTGTGAGTCTATAAACTATTACCCATATAGAGTCAAACTTCTGAAATTAGCGAGACAACCTGGTAACACAATCCATATCGATCATATCCCACTTCTATGTTAGAAGCTCTATACACTGCATATAACCTCCAGGCTTTTGGTGCTCTACTTTTACTTGTTGGCAATCGAACATTGAGCCACAAATTCTGCTAGCTCCTTTTTCATGCCTCCCCACCAAAATATTCTCTTTAGGTCGTGATATATTTTTGTCAATCCGAGAAGAATGGAATATCTAGAATGATGGGTTTCTTCCATTATCCTCTTTCTTAGTCTATTAATATCAGGCATACATAATCTATTTTGGCAATAAAGCATTCCATTTGGTGTAAGGTCAAAGCCCTTTGTCATACCCTAACTCACCTTGTCCTTAAGTCATCGTAAAATAGGATCTCAAATTTCCTTTCACCTCCATAAGCGATGAAGACTTCGCAGTATTATGCACAACAACCCCTTTCTTTGGGGCTTCAAGAAGGCGAACTCCTGAACTGGCTAGTTGTCATAGATCCTTAGCTACTTCTTTGCTTACTATGGCCCAATCACCAATATTCATGATTTCCTTACGACTTAGAGCATCAACGACCATATTTACTTTCCCCGGATTGTATACTATATCAACATCATAATCCTTTATTAGCTCTAGCCATCTTCGCTATCTTAAAATTATGTCTTTCGGCTTAAAGATGTACTGCAGGCTCTTATGATCAGTATATATGTCAATGTGAACCCCATATAGATAGTGGAACCATATTTTTAGAGCAAAAAAAATCGCTGCTAGCTCAAGATCATGTATTGGATAGTTTTTCTCATGCGGTCATAGTTGTCTAGAGGCATAAGCAATTACTCTACCATGCTGTGTCAGTACACACCTTAAGCCAACTGTTGAAGCATCACAATAAACTGCATAACACTCGATGCCCTCTGGAAATACTAGCACAAGTGAAAAATTAGCTTATTCTTTAGCTCTTATAAGCTCCTTTCACATGCATCATTCTATTGGAACTAGGTTGCTTTATGTGTCAACTTTGTTAGAGTGCAGAAATAGAAGAAAAACCCATAAAAGACCTCCTGCAATAACCTGCTAACCCTCGGAAGCTTCGAACTTCCATGGGTGTTGTTGGGCTTGACCAATTATTCATAACCTCTATATTTTATGAATCAACCCTTATACCTTGATTGAATACAATATGACCTAAGAATACCATTGATTTTAATAAAATCTACATTTAGAAAACATAGCATACAAATGTTAATCACAAAGAACTTGTAACATTTGTCGCAAGTGATTTGCGTGGTCCTCTTCTGACCCTTGATATACTAAAATATCCTCTATAAATCTATCATGAACAAATCCTTGAATGGCTTGAATACCCTGTTCATCAGATCTATTAAAAGTACCAGTGCATTTATTATCCCAAATCACATAACAAGAAATTCAATATGGCCATAGCATGTCCTGAAAGCGATCTTGGGTATATCTTTCTCCTTGACCCACACTTGGTGATAACCTAATCTCAAATCAATTTATGAAAAGCATTTGGTACCGTGTAACTGATCAAATAAATCACTAATCCTGGGGAGGGGATAGTTTTTATTAATTGTCACCCTATTCAATTGTCGATAGTCGGTACACATTTTCTAGGTGCAAGCCTTTTTGCATACAAATAACTGGTGCACCCCAAGTTGACATACTAGGTCTTATAAAACCCTTCTCCAATAAGTCCTATAACTGCTTTTTTAATTCATACAATTCATCCAGGTTCATTCTATATGGAGGGATAGAAATAGGTTGAGTGACTGGAAGTAAGTCGACACTAAAATATACTTTTCATTCTGGAGGTAAACCTTGAAGATCTTCAGGAAACACATCAACAAATTCATTCTCTACTGGAACTGATTGAAGAGCTGGTGATTCTGCCTCTATATCCCTTACTCTAAATAAATGACATATATAGCCCTTAGATATCATCTTTCTTACCTTAAAATAAGAAATAAATCTCCCCTTTTGTGTCCCAACATTGCCTTCCCATTCAAGAATTGCCTCATTTGGAAAGTGGAAGTACACTTTCTTAGTTCCGCAATCCACGACAGCATAGCAAGAAGAAAACTAACCCTCATCCATTATAACATCAAATTCCACCATTTCTAGCTCAACAAGGTCAGCTAATGTTTCATAGTCATAAACAGTTACTACACAATTGTAATAAGCCCTTCTAGCCATAATAGATTCAATGGTTGGTTTAAATACTTCAAATGGTTTGTTCAATAATTTGGGTGTTCTCTTCAGCTTCCCAGCAACTAGTGGAGTGATGTATGATAGTGTAGAACTAGGGTCAATTAATGTATATACATTATGTGAAAATATGGACAATGTACTTATGACCACATCAGGTGAAGCTTCCAAATTTTGTCGACTCCCTAGAGCATAAGTGCGATTCCGGACTCCGCTAGAGCTAGATGCCCATCTAACACCTCTACCATGACCTATAGGAGCTTGATGACCCCTACCTAATGGAGGAACTAATGATGATGATGAAATAGCTGACCTAGTGGATTGTGCTATATCACCTATATATCTCCTCGGGCAATCTCTTATCATATGCCCTAGAGCACCACACAAATAAGAAGCATCTGTCCCAACATGACATGTAGCTAAATGACCACACCCACACTATTTACAAGGCTTCGTGGAAGTCATTTGCTTACCTGCCAAAAATTGTTTTATTTGTAGCAGTCTATTAGAGAACTGAGGCCTAAGCTCACCTTGGGACGGTGTAAACTACCCTGTTGATCTGGCCCTCTTGGACTGCCCCTGTTCTAACTCTTGTGTCCTTCTCCTTTACCTCTAATCTTCCAGTTTCTATACAAAAGCTTGCATCCTCGCTATATCCATAACTTTATTCAAGGAAGCAATGGTACAGTCTTTAACCAGATACGAATCCAGTCTATCCACATATCGATAAACTTTATCGGCTATAGTGGAAAATATATTAGAAGCATACCTGGCTAGAGAATTAAATTTAAGGCTATACTCCCTCACACTTATATTTCCTTGGTGGAGATTCATGTACTGATCTGCACGGGCCTCTCGGATTTCTGATGGCAGGCAATGGTCAAGAAATGCCACTTTGAACTTCTTCCAGGTAGTTAGAGGTGCATCTATATCATTGGAATTCTTCTAAGCTTTATACCCCAATAAAACCACATTGTTTAATTTGTATGCTGCTAGCTTAACAACTTCTATACCAATAACATGCATAACATCTAAAATGCGTTGAATCTAGTCAACAAAGTCTTGGGGATCTTCATTAAGATCTGACCCGGTGAAAGATGGAGGGTATAGATTAAGAAAGTCACGTATCCTTGTGATAGCTTCCCTATAACTATACCTTCATGTCTTTGACCTTGGACAATAACTATACGAATCAATAGTTGGACTGCATTTCTCAGATCCTGCATAGTAGCATCGATAGGTAGTTCTAGGAGAATTTCACTACTTATTGGTTCATCAGGGACTGGAGGAGTTGATGATGTTTGTGACATGACTCATCTTGAGCCTTATTTCATTGTTTCACCCAAATAGGTATACAAACCACAACTTCTACTTCCTTCCCTTTACCTTTGTTTTTCCTAGTCTCTGGCATACTTGTTGTACAAAAGAATTTAGAGGTTAGACATGATCGGCCTATTACACTTGGCTCTATGGCACGATCTAAAGAATGAAAAGAATGTAACAACTATGAAATGCCACATAGCCTCCTGTTTACAAATGTGGTGCACAACACATTGATGAACAAGATTCTACATAGACATGGCTTTGTAGACTCCCTAGGATGACCTGCTCTAATAACTCTTTTGTCATGCCCAAAGTCTTATCAGGCAGACTGGCACCCGTTGCCGATAAGGCTCAGGAGAACAAACCTATACCCCTGCACTTTCTACATATATTATAAAGGGTTTCCACATACATCATGCTTTTAAGAAAGTATATAGTAATAAAAAGGAAAAAGGAAATGCATGTTTCTAGGCCATTGGAGCCACAATGTCTAAAGTATGAGACATGACCACACTTTTCTTTACATTGTCTACAAAGCCTCTAAATAAAAAGTATCTAATAAGGGTCGGGACAAGACCCACCTCGACTAGCTATACAACACAAAAATATAAGCT
>JAOTQR010142502.1:0-31923 GCA_025774065.1 Solanum ossicruentum | reverse complement strand
CCTCTAAATAAAAAGTATCTAATAAGGGTCGGGACAAGACCCACCTCGACTAGCTATACAACACAAAAATATAAGCTCTAGGCATACATAAAGCCCTGAAGCAACCTGGAGCTTGTTAACAACAACTGATATCTCGTATTCCTACTGGGAGATCTACTAGTGCTTGTACCTACAGTGTGAAATGCTGGTCCCCATAAGGGATGTCAATATGCAATAATGTACTAATTTGTAAGGTAGGAAATACTATATATGAAGTAACAACTCAAATAAAATCATGCACTGATGTAAGGATAAGAGACCACCTTTAGTAACACTATGGAATCATGTACTTTATGTTCTTTTTATTACTTTACCTTTACTGTATAATCTGTGTACAACCTGTAATACAAATGACCAGCTAATAAATGGTAAATCTATATGAGGATAGGCCCAATCTAGGCTTTTCCATTCACCGCTGGGCTACCCCTCGTAATGGAATCGACGCCTACTAGGTGATTCTTCCACCCTAGCGCTACCACCCATTAATAAGAAACTTGCTTTACTTTATCTTTCAATTACTTTTGAGATGATTCTTTTGGTGTTCATAATATTGGAGCTATAGGACCATAGATATAGCATGACATATAAGAACTATACTAAATAATGCCACAATGAAAATAGTAGGTTACACATTTAATGAAATTCGTAGGAGATAAAACAACTCATGAACTTTATTTAGCAACAAGAATCCATGTATCATGGTACCCAAGTATGTGTGCAGATTTGAAGATGACTATTTATGGAAACATGTGAACACGTGAAAGAGAGGATACACAGTTATTAGTTAAGTCATAGTTGGTAAGGGCCTTTTATGTGCCAGGGATCTATGTTTCATGCCAAATAATACTAAATCAAGTAGCCTTACATACCTTATTTTAGGATCTCGCTATTACCTCTAAGTAACCTCCCTTTCCTCTAAATACTTACCTATAATAGAATAGGTGATACAACTAGTAGTAACAACTAATAAACACATCTTAGCCTAATCTCATTAAAAAAAACAATACACGAGCAACAAGTGTGCAATTATCAACCCAAACATATTTTTTCAACCTTTCCGCCTCTAATCATATTTTCTAATACACAATATCACATACATATCATGTGTAGCTTGTTTCAGTGTCATAACTATCCCAGACCACAAAGCATATTACATAATAATTCTACACAACATACAAATAGGTGGCATAACGTTATGTCTCTTCGCTACATTTTGACGTCGACAATTCCAACACTGCTCCAACATTAACCAAACTTCCCCGACCTTAGTTACACATACAAATAGTCCTAAAACAGCACAAAAATAGTTGTAAAGTCTATGGAGAATGTAAGACAACAATCTCCAATCCACAAGTTCCAATTAAGAGCACAGTTGCGATTTCATACAAGAACTAATTTTTGCGGATTGTAAAAATGGTGCAACATACTTATTGTATCACTACAAAACTAAACCTGGTTAAAAACATAAACTTTACTTCATAATCCATCCAACCAAGAAGATAAAATCCTCTTAATAAACAAGAAAAGTTGACAACACTCTTTGGAGCACACGCTGTCCAAAATCCCTGCACAAGTATAAACAGTCTATTTCCCTTAATCTTCATGAAACGCCATACCAAATATACAGGTATATTTACTTACCTTTACCGTCAAGGTTGAGAGCTTCTTTAAGAACCCTAGTAAGTTTTCTCTTGCTAGCTTTATATGAGTTGAAAGAGAGCAAAAAGAACTTAGCAAAAATAAGAGTTTTTGTCCATGTTCTAAATGACATAAGGAGCTTCTTTTAATACCTTTTAAAGGGACACTTTGGACAACTTTATTTTCCATTTTAAACCTTATCCTATAAATTGAGTAATATTCCCTTTTTTCCCCTTTCACTTGAGCCTTATTGGGTTCCAATTTGATGGTCCTTGGGTGCCCATTTTTCTCTTTTCCTTAACTTAGTTTGGGTCCAAATAGTCAAGAGGGTTGTGATGTGCTTGGGCATTTTTATTATTAATCTTAGGATGTAAATATTTTCCATTTATGATGCTAAAACACGAGCTAAAGTTACACCCTTGACACGGACTTTATTCATTATCGGGTTTGTACAGATTTGGCGTCAGGCCTCGTGTCCATCAAGCTAGAAAATTTAAGCTAAGCAAGTAGGTGACTCACCTGCTAGCTTCCTAGGACCTATAAGAACCTAACTTCATTCACTTTGTTTAAGGCCATGATCTCCTCAATTCGACTTAAAACTTGTGTACATTTGACCTTCTTAAGTGTTATACGTAGATATCACCCTCTAATTTGAGATTCAAGTACTTTGAAAAATAGATTCTAATTTGACCAAGCCATATTATGTTTCATGTGCATAGGACTAATACATGTAAGGTGTGGAGTATTACACCTTGAATGAGTGTGAGAATTAGCGTTAGGCCATTTGAACTTTCCTAGCATAAATGTTGTTTCTATGAGTGTTGTGGTTGGATGGTGGTTGTGTTTCATTGTGATCATATACTTTGTGGTGATTAACTTTCCAAACCTTTTTCAGAATTGAAACTTCAGGATATAAGTATGTGTTATATTATGCAAATTCATGATACCTCTGTTTGCAGTTATATTGTATTCTCTTTGAATCCCCATGGATTATTATATTGTGGTTCTTGGGTGTTCTAGAGGTTGGTTGTGCTTGGGTGTAATTTGAATGATATTTGGGATTATGTTTTACTGTGGGGTACTAGATGATTGTAGTGACATAGTCATATTCGGTTTAAATTGTGTAGTTGGAATAATGTGCTGCTTCTATATTAATTATCTTTGTCTTGTAAGTGGATTGTGCTTCTTGTGTGAAGGTTGTAGGCATCATAGATGCCTTCTGTTTTCTTCTACAAAGACCTACCATGAGTTGTGGGTCACCCTATGAGTCATAGTGGCACCTCGTAGGAGGCAACAATCACCTATGATTCCTTAACACATACCATGCATGACCTATCTAGACTCATAGTGTCTGCTATGACTCATAGTAAGGGACTCGTAGAGGATGCCTTATTTTAATTTGTATTATGTTCCTTATTACGTATCCAAACTACAAATCATAGTTCATCCTACGAGCTATACTTATGGCTCATATCTGTGAACAGAATCGTATTTATATCTTAAGGCTCCTTAGCGCTATGATTTTGTTGTATGACTCGTTGGTCACCCTACGAGTCATACTGGTGCCTTGTATTTGCAAATCTAAAGCTGGTTTAGTGACATATTTCTATTTTCTATTTTTGTTAGTTTTTAATTCTAGTCCCTTCTTATTTTTCTTAACTTATCTGTAAGTGAATTATTCCCGAATGTTTTGCTCATATGGGGTTTCCATAGAAACATTTTTCGGGTTTCATGGTTCCGAAAAGTAGAAAATAGGCTATCAAAGCTTTGGGGAGGGGATTGATTAATGAGGAATCCAAAACCAAACAATCAAAGGGCTCTGTGGAAGTCTGTAGAGTAAGGATAAACCCTATGGTAAATAGGCCTTAAACTCGAGCCCGCACTGCACAAGTGCCAATAGAGGTTGGTAGTTCCTCCCAGTCTAAGAAAAAGGGCAACGGTGATGGGTCCAAGAGTAGCTGACCACCGATGACTACCACAAACACCGAGATAGATTCTGAGGAGACATCACAAGATCAATAGGAGGAAGTAGAATCATAGCCCTTAGCTAACCCATGATGGGGGATTCCAAGAATGAAGGCAATCTACGATAAGGTATTAGAGTCGAAAGGGAAAGGAAAACCTATTCGAAAGTTCCACAAAGAATCGAGACTGAATGGCTCCATCATGGACAGGGTACTAACATTAAATGCAGAGATTGACAGACTGGGACTTCGATGGACTTTGCAGTGATTGGGAAAGTATGCGCCTTATTTGGTTTGGGAGTTTTATGCGGCTTATTGTGCTGTCATTCTCTGAGGATTTCCCAAGAACAAGAAGGCAATTGATCAACCTTGATTAAGAGTGGTTTTGGTCAGGGGAAAACAGTTGATTTTTTTGAGGATACCATTCGATGAGTTCAGTTCAGGCCCAACTATAGAGTGCCTCATTCCATCATTGAGTATGATACCAGAATTTCAAATATGTGGAGTGCGGTTAACAAAAATAATGTTGGGATCAAAACAAGCTACTTCGGTGGATAGCTAGCCTGATATTCGAGGAGGGTTTTGAGCTTACGTGGATCACAAACCACGCTGATCAGATCACGAAGGCCTACCTCTCCTTCCAGGCCAAGTTTTGGTTGTCTGTTATTCGTTGGTGTATCAGGCCGACTTTGCTGGATAATGTGATCACCTTAGAGCGATTAGTACTACAAGCTAGCATCTTAGCTAGCTATGAGATTGATTGGGCCCAAATCATGGCTGAGCAGATACACGAGTCTTCTATCAAGACTAACACCTCACTGCCATTCAATATCTTGATTCATCATTTGTGTAGTGCGGCAAGTGTTCATATTAATTCATATTGTGACCCACATATAAAGGCCACATGCACTATGTTTTCTAGCCTGATCAAGGCTGATGAGAACCGGTGGCTCTACAGAGAGCAGCTTCTCCTCCCATCCCAGAGCCACTCTGCGTTAAGCCTTAGACTCATGAGCAGACCCCATCCACTACTTGTGCTACTCCAACTACTGCAGAGCCATCTCCAGCTATTGAGATTGAGGTGATGCCATCTTCCAGCACACCTACACTAGCACCTTCTAGTTTACAGTTTGATACTCCTATATCTGCTAATGTTTTTCAGGCATTGGTGCACAAGGTAGCCACAACAGAGTTCCAGTAGCAGAGGTTAGCTGGCCATATCAAACCAACAGTCATTCAAATGTTCGAGGCCTCGTAGGAGAGGGCGAAGGCATTCAATCATGTTATGATCAATCAGAGAGTTAGAGTAGTGGATGCCCGAGTAGATGCCTTAGAGGAGAGGATCCAGAAAAGGCTCACGGGTGCGCAGTTTGCTAACATGGGCGCAGTGACAGAGGAAATGGCCAAGATCAAGGCCAACTTTTTAAAGACGTTAATGGCCTTGATACCAGTCCTAAAGGTGGCACCAGCGGCTGATGATATGTTTGACTTATTTTAGGACTGCCCATATGTCGATGAGAAAAGGCCCATTAAGAGTAAAGACCCAGTGGTGAGCAGGAAGAGGCCCAAGACTTACAATTAGGTAGCAACACTAGAGGATGAGCCAATACCAGATAAGGTGGTCCACGAGTCTCTAGCACTGGCAGCTACACAGAGGGATCAGGAGAAGCGGAGAGCATAGGAAGAGATTATTTCACACATAGCTGCAACCTAAACCACAGAGGAGGAGACCCCAGCTCAGGAATCCCAGGACCAAAAGATGCCGGGGCTTGAGCACCATTATGTTTGATATTTTACCCCAGTCCTTACTTACTATTTATGTATAATTTTTTAATTTTTTTAGATAATATTTTGTTTATGTTAGTTGTTGGATATTTTTAAATGTTTTATTTTGAATGATTTTTTTAATTACATTTGGATGTTTGATTTTGAAATGATGGTTTTTCGTGTGTGTGTGTGTGTCTATATATATATGTTTTGGATATTTTTTTCAGCACCTGTCTTTACTTTGAGTATAAAATATCTTATTTTTGTGGTGTGTGGGAAGTTATAGATTAGGGTGAAGTCTAAGTAATCTCAAATCCATAACTTCCCCTATTGTTGAATCCTAGGTTTTCTGCCGTGTTTTTTTTCCTTGTGGATGTTTTAAATTTCTATTGAACCGGCTTACGTAGTGTAGAAAATGTGTAGATACATGGTAGTTATTATCTTTTTCCATATATATGTATCTTTTAAACGATTTTATAATGTTTTAAAAATTCGATACCCTCACAATTTTTGAGATTGTTGATTATTAGTGCAATCATGTATGTGATTATATGGTTATGCTTTCTGATATTGATAAGGCAAGTTGATGCTTGAAGCATGATCTGTGAGTCTATACTTGATTGTGTATGGGATGCCATGTGTGTGTGAGCTTATTTTGACGCATTCATGTAATATGTATGGACTTATAACTTGCCTTATGACTCTAAGATTGTACAGGTGATTTTGTTGGATTCAGAAAGGATCTTAGGCCATTGTTCTGTTAGTGAAGTCTACTTTTACCTAAATAACCTACCAAATGTGACAATTTATCCATTTTTCCAATTGTTTTAGCTTTTTAGGTACATATTCTTTCTTGACACCTAGTTAGCCTAGTCTTGTTTTATGAAATACCTTGACTTTGTCCCTAGTCTGTCCTTGAACATGTGAACCTTAATTGAGGCGAAAAGCTTAAGTTGAGGATGGCTACGAATAGTGGCCTTGGTTTGCAAAATAGATATTGTGTGCTTCATCTCAGGCTAAAAGCCTAAGTAGAGGGTGACCCTTATTGTGGTAAAGTACTAAAAATGAGGTGGTTAGTTGGAAAGGAAGAAAGAAATAAGGAATTCAATTGCCGGATGAAACAAATGAAAAGAAAAGTTGCCTTAGATTGAAGAAGATAGATAAAATGAGTTTGAAAATGAGGCATAACTAAAAAATAGGAAGGAAACAGTTGGGGAAAAGCTTGAAAAGGAAGAATAAGGGTAGATTTAATGAAAATGGTTGAGTTATGGAGGTAAGAGTGTTGAAAAATATGGTTCAAGGATAGCCTTTAATCACTACTTGCGTAAAATGCATACCAAAGCACCATGAGCCTCTGTTACAGGCCATTAAGTCCTAAAGTGATCTGATTCCACTATGTCATCAGTTCAGAATTGAGAATAAAGGCAAGCCTATAGTGTTAGTCATTTTGCATGAATTTCAATTATGAGAGTGAGAATACTTGCACAATCCCAGAATTTTAATGCACCTTGAGTGAGAAAGAGGGAATTTTTTTCTGTGAAGGCATGTGCAGTGCATGATTGCCATATGACTAATTCAGTAATTGTGAATTGTCGATACTCCTTAATTTGTCATAGTTGGATTGCCAGATACATCTTTATGTTTTGGTCTGCTTAGTAGCGTTGCAATCAGGTTTTAAAAGTAAGAGTTCGGTACCTAAATTGTAGTTAATGGATGTATATGCCATAAGAGTAGCTACTATATGTTTCTCAATGTCTGTTTATATTGAGCCGTAGCTTGAGGACAAGAAATAGTTCTAAGTTGAGGGTGTTGATGTGCTATCAAAATGCAGCAAATTTCATGCCTAAAACAAAAGATTTTACAAGTTCTTAATGCGACCTGTTATAGTTTTTATATGTTTTTTTGTTGGTATTGTAGAAAAGATAGGTTAGCATAATTTAGGGAGAAATTGCAGATTTTGCTTAAATGCAGGACATACGAGCCATCCTACGAGTTGTAGCCCAAGATACGATTCAAAGGGTGATCTCGTAGCAAGAAACAATGAGCAAAAGTTAGAAATCTTCTAATTGAATGTTTGTCATACGAGGCCACTCTACGAGTGTTTGGTCGAGCTACGGCTCGTATATGCGGGTTCTTAGTAAGGAATAGAGAGCTAAAAGTTTGGACCAAGAACTGAAGGCCTAGACTACGAGATGAACATATGAGTCATAGCCCAATAAATGACTCTTACCAGTGGGTCATAACAGTCTAGTCCAAATGTAACGTGCCCACTGTGATACCCCAATTACGACTCTTATGTCACCCTACGAGTTGTACCTGTGTAATATATCTGCTGCCAGTATTTTTTTTGTTTAATTTTTAGGGTAAAATTGTAAATAGCATAAATACTTAATGATAGGTTTTTTTTAGAGAGAACTGATACATTGAATTTTGTAAAGAATACTTTGAATATTCCTCCTTGAATATTCTTATGGTTTTTCTATGGTTTAACATAGATTCTTATTTTTAATTTGAAGACCCACTTTTGGGGATTGCAAAACTCACATTGTACTCGTTCTCCATTAATCCAAGCGGGTGGTTTGCAACTTGTGGTGTTCTTGTTCTTCAATATTTTGGGCAAACTCCCAACTATATCTTGTATTTGCATTGGTGCTGATTTTTCCTTAGCCATGAGTAGCTAAGCACCTACAAATTGAGGTTGTGGGAACCATGAGTAGTTGACTTGAAATAACCTAGGATTTGTGCATTTCTTTGATTAGGGTTTTGCATGTATTATTTATTTCCCTTCATTTTAAATGTTGTTTGGTGGTGGCCAACACCAAACCCCATCTACTATCATGATTCCAACCAAGCTAGTGATGAATAGGATAAGGAAAGTAAATGGCAGTATTCGATTGATGTGTTCTCATCTAATCAACCAAACTCGACCAAGGGGCGGTTAACTAGGACAATGGGTAATGGTTTGGTGCCACACTATGTGGCCGACTGAGTGCCATAGTGAAATTCGACTTTCACCTTCACAAAAGGGCTGGAAGAACCCAAGTCACCCTCCTACATGCGAATTCCCAATTAGAGTTATGTTGTCTATGGTAATTGAGTCAACAAATCATGGGGAACACAATTCCCAAGTTGTCCCTAAATTTGAGTGTCTTTCTGCATAATAGTTTAGTGTTTATTTTTATTTTTTTCTCAAACCGTAAACCCCCCCCCTATTTAGAGACTTTCGTAATCGATGCTTGAAATGATTAGTAGTGCATCTCTATAGTCAAGTCCCGTATTCCCTGTGGATTCGACCCTAACCTCTTGTTAGGTTAATTTCAGACAGAGACTGCTTTCTTATTGAAGCATGAACATCATTACCCACTCTTATTAAAACATTATAAGGACCCACAAACCTTGGGTTTTATCTCTTTTTTTTTCCAAATCATACCACACCCTTCACTGATGAGACATTCAAGTAAACCCAACCACCAACCTTAAACTCAAGATCACTTCTTCTCACATTGGAGTATGACTTTTGCCTACTTTGGGCTGTTTTTAACCTCTACCTTATCAACCTCACCTTTTCCAAGGCTTCCATGACAAATTACGAACGTATGAAAGTCGTTTCTCCCACTTTAAACCACCCAAATGGGGATCTACAATGCCTACCTAAAATGCTTCAAAGAGAGTCATACCAATTCTTGAGTGACAACTATTGTTGTAAGCAAATTCAATGAGTGGAAGATGTTTATCCCAACTACCCTTAAACTCCAAAACACAAGCTCTAAGTGTATCCTCAAGAGTTTTGATAGTTCTCTTGGCTTGACCATCCATTTGAGGATGAAAACCGTGTTATGCTTAACCTTGGTACCAAGACCACTTTGGACAAGAGTGAGAGTGAATTAAGCACCACAATCATAAATAGTGGACAAGTGTACCACATGAAATCTAACTAAGTCATGTATATACAACTTGGCATAATCTTTGGCACCATAAGTAGTTTTGACCGGTGAGGAGTGAGTTGACATTATCATTCTATCCACAACAACCCAAATAGAGACAAAATGTTTCCTAGTCTTAGGAAAACCAACCGCAATGTTCATGTTGATCTCTTTGCACTTCCAAGTGGGAATATCTATATCTTGGGTTAGGCTACCAGACTTTTGATGTTTGGCCTTCACTTGTTGGCAATTGTAACATCCGGATATGAACTTGGCAATGCCTCTCTTTATACCACCCCACTAATACACCTCCCTCAAGTCTGTAAACATTTTTTGTAGAACTGGGGTGAATGGAATAGGACAAATTATGGCACAAACAGGAATATTAAGACCTTTTCTAAAAAGGGGTTTGACAGCAATTTGAACAAGTCCAATATGCAGATAATTAAACTGAGATCTGTATCTGCCTATATCTTGTTCATTTAGGAGTTTAATAATTTCTTAAAAATAATTGATAGCAATTGTAGACTCACAGGTCTTAATATTATGCCTTTTCATAAAATTAAAATGATCTATCTGGTAGATTTGCTTAAAAGGTTCTTCAGGGATACTACAGTTATCCAAATTAGATTTAGTTCTAACAATCTGTGTTGCCTTAGAAGATAAATGTACACTGTTTAAAACGTTTTGATTCATTTTATAAAAATACTGTCCAGGTACCTGATGTTATACTTTCCAAATTGCGGACATACAAGAAATAATATGCAAAGTATCAAATAAGTATTATTCTATGTTATCAAAGGTTCACAACAACCTACATGTCCTCTTGAATTTTACCTCATCAATCTCTCTAGTGTTACCTTAGTGACAGGACCACCTAAAGGTCTATCACGCCCACCTGGCTACGACCATACTTAAGGCTAACCAACGTCTTAAACCGGGTATTATTCGGAAGCCTTACACACCAAGAGAGAGATAAGTACCTCATACAATGTAGGAATGGTGTAAAACATGATAATATAAGATATTAATTATAAGAGATTCAGCAAATATTATTCAGGTATAAACATAATTTGAAAAGTAAACAAATAGGCTCCGGACAGTATGCGTATTTAGTTGTTCATGCTAAATACGTAATTGCCATCATGGCTTTGGTACCAATTAATATTAAAACTAAAAATATGAATAACAAATCTAAGACTAGAGAATTAGTTGTTATCTATCGAGTCTGTTACAGACTTATGGGAACCACTCTAGCCCCATGGCTAAGATTGAGAGTGTGAATACCGTTACTATGCTTATGGAAGCAAACCATGAACATAGTACTGTCTTTGTTACCCGGCTCCTAAAATGGAGTAACCTTCTTGCTAATACTGATTGGCATTTTGAAGCTATTACCCACCCTCTAAATTCTCATCCCAAGAAACGTTAAATCGAACAGATCATCCAAAATCCAGATTGATCAATCGATATTAAATTTCTCGACACTCATGGTCATCAAAGTTTCGCCTCTGCATCAACTTCTTCAAAAACCCCAGAGGAAGAGAATTGTTATTCATGCAACCAATCTTTTTGCTCTTCAGGAAAAGGTCCGATCAGTGGTGTAGATCTTTTGGGAGAAATCCCCAAAGTTTTTCAACAAACCTAGGGTCCAAGAACTCGGTAGTCCCATAGAGTCTGATATGGAGCCACCTAGGCAATATACAAACACTGTATTGGGTTTTATAACTGCTAGAACTGAATTTTCTCCTGACATGAAGTCTTAGAAAGCTCTCTGGCTGGCACCAGAAAATAAAATAAAAGTTTCGTCGTATGGAATACCTTTTCTACACAACAACAGTCTTTGTTTTCAAAACAATAGGTTTCTGATAAGAAGTGTTTAAAATGTGAAATTGAATTTTTTAAATGGCTTCAAATCACTGGCAAACTGGATGACCAAAAGGAGTCTCTTTCGGTTCTTGTCAATAAGTGATATACTCATACTAATAAAGTTGTAGAGTCTACTCTTCCGCCCCTTGAAGGCATTAAAATCCCTTACTCAAATAAGATCATTACTTCTTAACCTTTTAAATTAAAGAGTGACAAACCTCAGAGTTTTTCCCTAAGCAAGGATGTTGAGAAAGTTATTGAGCAAAATAACTATACCAACCGCCTTCTATATACTGTTTCTCAACAACTTGAAGAAGTAAAAGGGAGATCGGTATTTTCTGCCCCAGCTTGTAGTCCCTCTAAAGCCGTCAATACTAGCAATAGCATGTTCGAGCCTTATCACATTTTTAAACCCCCTGAGTTTTGAAAAGAAAAACTTCCTAAACTTAGTGATGATTTCAAAGTTTCTGGAAAACTTTTTGAACAAATTAATGAGCAGTTTGCACGCTTTAGTATTTCTGATAAAGCGAAAGAAAAGGAAAGTGTCCAAACTCTCACCAAAGACTCTCTTGCCAAATTGACCCAGTACCGATATCATACTGCGAAATACTATTATAAGCATCCTTCTTTTCCCGATACTCAATTCGAGGAAAATTCTTTTCTTTCAACCTCTTCCTATTCTGGTAGTGATATTACTGAATGGAATATTGATGGATTGGCTGAACACCAAATCTACAATAAACTCCATGAGATGGGCATTGCTATCACTACCTACACAATGAGAGGATCTTCATAAAGAGACGCAACAACTCTGATTGCGGTGGGATTCTCGGGTATGCTCAGACATTAGTGGGATAACTATTTTACTGATAGTCTGAAGGATAGTAACTTTAGTTCCACCACTATTACCACCACTATAAAAATTGAAAGTGGTGTCGACTCTTTGGTACAACAACCCCATGAGGATGCTTGTTCCACTCTCTCTACCACATTGCTAAACACTCTGTGGGTAAACCTAAACTCTTCCAAGATAGGAGTTTAGAAATCCTGAATAATTTGTCGTGCCCCAAGTTAACAGACTGTAGATGGTATAAAGACAACTTCCTTGCCAAGGTCATGATCAGACCTGACTGTGACAGTGACTTCTGGAAGAAGAGATTCATTAGTGGTCTTCCCCTATTATTTGCTGATAAGGTTAGAACTAAAATCAGAGATAGATGTTAAGGCAAAAACCCCTATAGTCAAATGAACTATGGAGACATTGCCAGTTTCATCAACACCGTAGGCTTAGAGCTCTGCACTGACCTTAAGCTTAAGAATCAACTCAAGAAAGATAGGTTGACCACTAGAGCTGAATTAGGAAGCTTCCGTCATGATTTTGGATTTACCAAAATAGACTCTCCTCCTTCTAAGGTTGCCAAGAAAGTGTCTGGGAAGTCCTCTCATAATTCTAGAAAACCTCCAGCACTTCCGAAGACAAACCTGATAAACCTAGGAAGAAGTTTAAAAATATAGACTTTCTAATAAGGAAGACATTTGTTGGAATTGTGGCAAATCTGGTCATAGAGCCAACCAGTTTAAATCTTATAAGAAGAAGAAGAAAATCAATCTCCTTGGACTAGACAATGCTACTAAGGAGAAACTCTTTTCTATCCTCCAGGATAGTGAGTCTCCCTCTGACTACTCTTCATCAGAGGAATATAGCGACGAAGAAAATATTAATGTCGCATACAAAACTAATGAATGTCAATCCGGTAAGGAATGCTCTTGTGACGGTATTTTTTGTAATTGTATTGTGAAAGGCCTTGTCCCTCTGAAGTACTTAGAGAAAAGTACTACCTGTTTGTATTCTGCTACTAGTGAGAGGATGAAGATTAACTACAAATTGTCTAAAGCACATATTTGTAATAATCATATTTGTTTCACTAATGATTTTGTAATAACTGAAGACATCAATGAAGACATCATTCTGGGTTTACCATTTATCAATCAATTAAAACCCTACACTGATGAATTTGATGGAATTCATGCAATGGTTCTTAATCAAAAGGTTTTCTTCCCATTTGTCAAATCACTTTCTCTTGAAGAAAGTTCTATTTTAAAAAATAAAATGGTTTTTAACATTAATAGACTTTCTAATCACATCTCTTTTTTAAAAGAAGAAATTAAAATAGAGAAAATCAAACAAATTTTAAAACCCCCGGGAATGGTCTCCAAGATTGATTCTCTTTAAAAAAACTTTTGAAAAGGAAATTTGTTCTGATTTACCCACTAATTTTTGGAGATTAAAAAAACATTCTATTGAGCTTCCATACGTAAATGGTTTTGACAAAAGGACATCCCCACCAAGGCTAGACCTATTCAGATGAATCAGGAAATGATGGAAATCTGTAAAAAGGAAATTGATCATTTGTTAAAAAATGGTATCATTTTTCATTCCCAGTCTCCTTGGAGTTGTTCTTCCTTTTATGTAAATAATAGTGTAGAAAAAGAAAGAGGAGCTCCGAGACTTGTAATTAATTATAAGCCTCTGAACTCGGTCCTTAAATTGATTCGGCATCCGAACCCTAACACAAGGGATCTCCTGAAATGAACTTATAAAGAAAACCTTTATAGGAAGTTCGACATAAAATCTGGGTTTTGGCAAATCCAGATCACTGAGAAAGACAAGTACAAGACTGCCTTTAATGTCCCCTTTGGTCATTATGAGTGGAATGTCATGCTATTTGGGTTAAAAAATGCTCCCTCTGAATTTCAAAATACTATGAATAACATTTTTAATCCCTATAGTCATATGTCAATTGTTTATATTGATGATGTGTTAATCTTTTCTGAGGACATAGATTCTCATATCAAGTATTTAAATACTTTCTTTAATGTTGTTAAAACCAATGGTTTGGTTGTCAGTGCTAAGAAAATTAAGCTCTTTTAAACCGCTATCAAGTTTTTAGGTCATGACTTTATCAAAGAAGTCGTAAGCCTATTTGTCGAGTCATAGAGTTCTCCAGTAAATTCCCTAATGAAATCAAGGATAAACCTAGTTGCAGAGATTCTTAGGAAGCCCTAATTATGTTGCAAATTTTATCTAGAATATTAGGCAGGTCTGTGAACCTTTATTCCAAAGACTTAGGAAAAACCCTTCGCCTTGGCGTGAGGATCAGGCTTATAATGTCAAGAAGATCAAGAAATTAGTTCAAAATCTTCCATGTCGAGGGATAGCAAATCCTGAAGCCTTTATGGTTGTTGAAACTAACGCATCAGATGTAGGTTATAGAGGAATCCTTAAACAGTGCATCAACCCAGATAGTTGTGAACAACTAGTGAGGTTTACTTCTGGAGTATGGAACTCCGCCTAGAAAAAACTATAGTACCGTTAAAAAAGATGTTTTATCTATAGTGCTATGTATCACTAAATTTCAAGATGATTTGGTAAACAAAAAGTCTTTACTTAGGGTTGATTGTAAATCAGCCAAAGAAATTTTGCAAAAAGATGTAAAGAATTTGGTTTCTAAATATAATTTTGCTAGATGGAAAGCTCTACTCTCTAGCTTTGATTTTGAAATTGAGTTTATCAAAGGACAAAACAACTCCCTTCCTGATTTTATAACTCGAGAATTCCTTCAGGGTCATGAAGCCCTCATTACCTAATTCTCCCTTCTAAAATATTAGATCAGAAAGGCAGCTGTCGGCCTGACCTTTCGTCCCAACAAGCCTAGTCCAACTAAGGCCGTCCTTTTCTCCTCTACCATCACCAGGCCAAAGCTCAAACACTAATAAGTTTGTTGTCCTTGGAAACCTACCTAAAATCCCTACTCCAAAACTTGAGTCCAGTCCTAAAGTTGAAACTGGATCCTCATCTCAGGCTCGTTCTATCACCCAAAATAAAAAGAGTTACGAAATGAAAGTTCCAGAAACCTTTGCCCAAGCTGTAGACCCCAAAGTCTCCACCCAAACTTCCCAGGCTCCTCCATAAGAGACCTTTGAATATGTTACTTCTAAAGTAATTCCTCCCCTTGCCCTAGACAAAGAATATGATACCAGCAGAGTTATGGATCTAGTAAAACCCTGCTACAACAATAATGACTACATAGATAGTCATGACCCTTTCAAAACCCATCTTTACTTTGAAGCCATTTTGGTGGATACTGACTCAATTGAAATTGAGCATACCTACGGGGATAAAGACCACAACTTTATTCAATACTCTCGATGTACCATCAAGAAGATACTCTCTCTATTTGAGTGGCAAGCCAACCATTTACTCACTCCCGTACCCTTGAGTATGGCTCATCATCCCCAGACGTATAACTAGTTCACTTACCAAGAGGCCTGGTTCAACTTCATGTATTTTTGGCCTGATCATACTTGGTTTATCAAGTGTAGCCCTGAGCTGACCAAGGCCATCGTCCTTAGATGGTTCTACGATTGGTGGAAATTATTTAGAGGAAGACTGGAATCTTCCTTCAACAGTTCCGACAAATATTTGAAGAATTCTAGATTCAGCAAGAGATTTCTACCTTACTTGTAAATATTAAAATGTACAAATTTTTTTCATTCAAAAAAGAATTTGTTTTATTGCTTCTTAGAACTTTACCATTTCCGAAATTGATAGAATTAGGTATTTGTCCAAAGAAGTAAAGGTTAAAGGTTAGGTTCCGAAACCCAAAACTCAGTTAGCTAGCAAAGGGAAAACACCAGCACAGTCCCTGTCATCCAAAAATTCCAAGGCAGAGCTCAAGAAGAAGCTACAACAAGCCCTTCTAGATATAGAAGCCCAGGATGAAGTTGCCCTTTGACAGCTCATATAAAAAGTTGCCTCTTCTGAAGAATCCAACAATGGAGACATGTGTTGTCCGAAAGGGATTGCACAGTCCTACCTAGATGCCTATTACAAATAGGAATTCTGACCCTTGGAGAAAAGTAGAGGTTCAAAGAACTAGAATTTCTTTTCCTTAAAGGAGGTTTTACTATTCCTAAAAGGAATGTAGTTTAGGTACTATTCATTACCAGAAAAGTTCCCCACATTGCAGAGAATCCAAGAAACTTTGATTTCTATATTAGTGGGTATGCCCACTTGTCCACTTTTGTCATGTGAGTGCTTACTTTAACACTACTTTCCAAAAGGAAAAAAAAACTGATAAGCACGCATTTACCCTATCCTAGAATTGAATAGGTCCCCCCTCCCCCGCAAGATAAGAAATCTTATCTTTTGCTTTTATTGGTCAAATCTAGACCCTCCACGTGTACGTATTTAAGGCGCTCCCTTATCTCTTCGGAGCCTATATAAGACTCTCACTTGTATCATAGAAGGCAGTTGAAATCTCAGACCCTAATACTCTCAAAATTTCTAGACTTTCTCTCCTTATCGTAATCCTCTCTCTCCTAAGTTTGTAATTCTCCTTATGTTTTCTGAATAAAGTTGGTTTTAAGTAAGTTGTTGTGAAGCTAACGCATCAGATGTAGGTTATGGAGGAATCCTTAAATAGCACATCAACCCAGATAGTTGTGAACAATTGGTAAGGTTTACTTCTCTTCTCTTAAATCAAAGATCGAAGGCTCCGATGGTTTGTCAAACCTGGTCAGGACATTCTTAAGATTAAAGGTTCTACAGACCTAGAGGATTTCTTCTCTTGGGAGCTAAGAATAATTTTCTTAAGCTCTACAAGATACATCGCACGAGACTCATCATCTTGGATATGCTCGATGATGTCAAAGAGGACCTCTTTAGAATACTCAATAATGGCTTGAATGGTATTTTTCATACAATTACAAAAAATACTGTCACGGGAGCATTCCTTATAGGATTGATTTTCATTAGTTTCATATGCGACATTAATATTTTCTTTGTCACTATATTCCTCTGATGAAGAGTAGTCAGAGGGAGACTCACTATCCAAGAGGATAGAAAAGAGTTTCTCCTTAGTAGCATCGTCTAGTCTAAGGAGATTGATTTTCTTCTTCTTCTTAGATGCTTTACACTTGTTGGCTCTATGACCAGATTTACAACGATTCCAACAAACATCTTCCTTATTAGAAGGTCTATGTTTTTTAAACTTCTTCCTAGGTTTATCAGGTTTGTCTTTAGAAGTGCTGGGTCTATGTTTTCCAAACTTATGGGAGGATTTCCTAGACACTTTCTTGGCAACCTTAGAACGAGGAGAGTCTATTTTGGGAAATTCAAAATCATGACAAAAGCTTCCTAATTTCGCTCTAGTAGCCAACCTATCTTTCTTGATTTGACTCTTAAGCTTAAGGTCAGTGCAGAGCTCTAAGCCTACGGTGTTGATGGAACTGGCAATGTCTCCATAGGTAATTTGACTATAGGGGATTTTTCCCTCATATCTATCTCGGATTTTAGTTCTAATCTTATTAACAAACAATGGCGGAAGACTACTAATGATTCTCTCCTTCCAGAAGTCACTGTCACAGTCAAGTTTGATCATGACCTTGGCAATGAAGTTGTCTTTATACCATCTAAAGTCTGTCAACTTGGGGCACGAGAAATCTCCGAAAAAACCTACATCACTGACCGGACCCTTTCTTAAAGAGAGAAAAGATTGGCTGCGCGAATAGGTTGTTGTAAGCCTTTGATAATATAGAATAATACTTATTTGATACTTTGCATATTATTTGTTGTATATCTACAATTTGGAAAGTATAACATCAGGTACCTGGACAGTATTTTTATAAAATGAGTCAAAACATTTTAAACAGTGTAAATTTATCTTCTAAGGCAATACAGATTGATAGAACTGAATCTAATCTGGATAACTAGAGTATCCCTGAAGAACCTTATAACAAGATCTATCAGATAGGTCATTTTAATTTTATGAAAAGGCATAATATTAAGACCTGTGAATCTACAATTGCTATAAAAAATTCTTTAGAAATTATTCGACTCCTAAACTTGTTATTGCTAAAGACTTAGTCCTTAACAAAATCGCACTGCTTGACAGTGGAGCCGATCACAATTGCCGGTGCTTGAGTACCATTATGTTTCAAGAATCGCAGGACCAGACAGATGTCGGTGCTTGAGCACCATTATGTTTGATATTTTACCCCAGTCCGTACTTACTATTTATGTATAATTTGTTAATTTTGTTAGATAATGTTTTGTTTATGTTAGTTGTTGGATATATTTAAATGTTGTCTTGAATGATTGTTTTTAATTATGTTTGGATGTTTGATTTTGAAATGATAGTTTTTAGTGTGTACATATATATATATATATATATATATATATATATATATCTATGTGTGTGTGTGTGTGTGTGTGTATGTATGTGTGTGTGTGTATGTTTTGGATATTTGTTTACGCACGTGTCTTTACTTTGAGGATAAAGTATCTTATTTTTGTGGTGTGTGGGAAGTAATAGAATAGGGTGAACTCTAAGTAATCTCAAATCCATAACTTCCCCTATTTTTGATTCCAAGGTTTTCTTGCCATATTTCTTTTTCCTTGTGGATGTTTTAAATTTCTATTGAACTGACATGTTTACGTAGTGTAAATAATATGTAGATAAATAGTAGTTATTATCTTTTCCCATATATATGTATCTTTTAAATGCTTTTACAATGTTATAAAAATTCAATACCTCACAATTTTTGAGATTATTGGTTATTATTGCAATCATGTATGTGATTATATGGCTATGTTTTTCTGATAGTGAGAAGGCAAGTTGATGCTTGAAGCATGACCTATGAGTCTATACTTGATTGTGTTTGTGATGCCATGTGTGTGAGAGCTTATTTTGACGCATTCATGTGTTATCTATGGACTTAGAACTTGCCTAATGACTGTAAGATTTTACTGGTGATTTTGTTGGATTGAGAAAGGATCTTAGGCCATTGTTCTGTTAGTGAATTCTACTTTTACCTAAATAACCTACCAAATGTGACAGTTTATCCATTGTTCCAATTATTTTAGCTTTTTAGGTACCTATTCTTTCTTGACACATAGCTAGCCTAGTCTTGTTTTATGAAATACCTTGATTTTGTCGCTAGTCTATCCTTGAACATGTGAACCTTAATTGAGGCGAAAAGCTTAAGTTGATGGTGGCTACGAATAGTGGCCCTGGTTTAGGGAATAGATATTGTATGCTTAACCTCAGGCTAAAAGCCTAAGTAGAGGGTGACCCTTATTGTGGTAAAGTACTGAAAATGAGGTGGTTAGTTGGGAAAGGAAGAAAGAAATAAGGAATTCAATTGTCGGATGAAAGAAACGAAAAGGAAATTTGCCTTGGATTGAATAAGATAGCAAAAATGAGGCACAACTAAAAAATAGAAAGGAAACAATCGGGGAAAAGCTTAAAAGGGAAGAATAAGGGATTTAATGAAAATTGTTGAGTTATGGAGGTAAGAGTGTTGAAAACCATGTTTCAAGGATAGACTTTAGTCACTACTTGCCTAAAATGCCATCTCAAAGCACCATGAGCCTATGTTACAAGCCATTAACTCCTAAAGTTATTCGAATCCACTATGTTATCAGTTCAGAATTGAGTACAAAGGCAAGCCTATGGCGTTAGTCATTTTGCATGAATTTCAATTGTGAGAGTGAGAATGCGTACGCAGTCCCAGAATTTTAATGCACCTTGAGTGAGAAAGAGGGAATTTTTTTTGTGAAGGCATGTGCAGTGCATGATTGGCATATGATTAATTCAGTAATTGTGAATTGTCGATACTCCTTAATTTTTCATAGTTGGATTGCCAGATACAACTTTATGTTTTGGTTTTCTTAGTAGCTCTGTAATCAAGTTTTAAAAGTAAGAGTTCGGTACCTAAATTGTAGTTAATGGATGTATATGCCATAAGAGTAGCTACTATGTGTTTCTCATTGTCTGTTCAGATTGAGTCGTAGCTTGAGGACAACAAATAGTTTTAAGTTGAGGGTGTTGATGTGCTATCAAAATGCAACACATTTGATGCCTAAAACAAAGGATTTTACAAGTTCTTAATGCGACCTTTAATGGTTTTTATATTTTTTTATGTTGTTATTGTAGAAAAGATAGGTTAGCATAATTTTGGGAGAAATTGCAGATTTTGCTGAAGTGCAGGACATACGAGCCATCCTACGAGTTGTACCCAAGATACGAGTTCAAGGGTGATCTTATAGCAAGAAATAGTGAGCAAAAGTTAGAAATCTTCTAAGTGAATGTCTGTCATACGAGGCCACTCTACGAGTTTTTGGTCGCACTACGACTGGTATAGGTGGGTTCTTAGCAAGGAACAAAGAGCTGAAAGTTTGGACCAAGAACTGAAGGCCTAGACTACGAGAGGAGCATATGAGTCATAGCCCAAGAAATGACTCTTACCAGTGGGTCATAATAGTCATGTCCAAATGCAACCTTCCTACTGCGATACCCCAATTACGACTCGTATGTCACCCTACGAGTCATACCTGTGTAATGTATCTGCTGCCAGTGTTTTTTCTATTTAATTTTTAGGATAAAATTGTAAATAGCATAAATACTTAATGATAGGTTTTTTTAGAGAGAGCTGATACATTGAATATTGTAGAGAACACATTGAATATTCCTCCTAGAATATTCTTACAGTTTTTCTATGGTTTACCATAGATTCTTATTTTTAATTTGAAGACCCACTTTTGGGGATTGAAAAACTCACATTGTACTCGCTCTCCATTAATCCAAGCGGGTGTTTTACTACTTGTGGTGTTCTTGTTCTTCACTATTTTGGGCAAACTCCCAACTATATCTTTATTTGCATTGTTGTTGATTTTTCCTTAGCCATGAGTAGCGAAGCACCGACAACTTGAGGTTGTGGGAACCCTGAGTAGTTGACTTGAAATATGCTAGAATTTGTGCATTTCTTTGATTAGGGTTTTGCATGTATTATTTATTTCTCTTCATTTTCAATGTTGTTTGGTGGTAGCCAACACCAAACCACGCTACTATCATGATATCGACTAAGGTAGTGATAAATAGCATAAGGGAAGTATATGGAAGTATTCAATTGATGTGTTCTCATCTAATCAACCAAAGCCGACCAAGGGGCTGTTCACTAGGACAATGGGTAATGGTTTGGTGCCACACTATGTGGCCGACTGAGTGCCATAGTGAAATTCGACTTTCACCTTCACAAAAGGGCTGGAAGAACCCAAGTCACCCTCCTACATGCGAATTCCCAATTAGAGTTATGTTGTCTATGGTAATTGAGTCAACAAATCATGGGGAACACAATTCCCAAGTTGTCCCTAAATTTGAGTGTCTTTCTGCATAATAGTTTAGTGTTTATTTTTATTTTTTTCTCAAACCGTAAACCCCCCTATTTAGAGACTTTAGCAATCGATGCTTGAAATGATTAGTAGTGCATCTCTATAGTCAAATTCCATATTCCTTGTGGATTTGACCCGAACCTCTGGTTAGGTTAATTTCTGACAGAGACTGCTTTCTTATTGAAGCATGAACATCATCTCCCACTCTTCTTAAAACATTATAAGGACCCACAAACCTTGGGTTTTATCTCCCTTTTTTGCCAAATCATACCAGACCCTTCACATATGAGACTTTCAAGTAAACCCAACCACCAACCTTAAACTCAAGATCTCTTCTTCTCACATTGGAGTATGACTTTTGTCTACTTTGGGCTGTTTCTAACCTCTACCTTGTCAACCTCACCATCTCCAAGGCTTCCATGACAAAATCCGAACATATGAAAGCCATCTCCCACGTTAAACCACCCAAATGGGGATCTACAATGCCTACCATAAAGAGCTTCAAAGAGAGTCATACCAATTCTTGAATGACAGCAATTGTTGTAAGCAAATTCAATGAGTGGAATATGTTCATCCCAACTACCCTTAAACACTAAAACACAAGCTCTATGTGTATCCTCAAGAGTTTTGATAGTTCTCTTGGCTTGACCATCCATTTGAGGATGAAAACTGTGCTAAGCTTAACCTTGGTACCAAGACCACTTTGGAATGACCTCCAAGAGTGAGAGTGAATTGAGCACCACTATCATATATAGTGGACAAGTATACCCCATCAAATCTAACTAACTCAGGTATATACAACTTGGCATAAACTTTGGCACCATAAGTAGTTTTGACTGGTGAGGAGTGAGTCGACTTTATCATTTTATCCACAACAACCCAAATAGAGCCAAAATGTTTCCTAGTCTTAGGCAAACCAACCACAAAATTCATGTTGATCTCTTTGCACTTCCAAGTGGGAATATCTATATCTTGGGTTAGGCCACAAGATCTTCGATGTTTGGCCTTCACTTGTTGGTATTTGTAACATCCGGATATGAACTTCGCAACGCCTCTCTTCATACCACCCCACTAATACACCTCCCTCAAGTTTGTATACATCTTTTGTAGAACTGGGGTAAATGGAATAGGACAAATTATGGGCTTCCTTGAAGATCAATTCTCTCAAACTATCCACATTTGGTACTCACAATCTCCCTTGGTACCTAAGGGCACCATCTTCCCCTTGGGAGAAAACCTACACTTTACCATCTCTCACCAAGTCCTTCAACTCTAGCATGGTGGGGTCAAGATCTTTTTTCCCTTTATCTTCTTAATAAAAGAAGATTTAGAACCATACCCAAATATACACTCCAAAAGGAATAGTAAAACGGTCATTGGTCAAATATAGAACTCAACCAGAGTTGAGGTCGATCCCGCAGGGAATGCTTGATAATAAATTTATTAGCATCATTTCTAGATGTAATATCTATTAACAAAAAAAAATACATAAAGTAAATGGGGGGATTATGGTTTTTATAAACTGACTTATTAAATAAAGTAAAGCAACAAATGAGTACAAAGACAACTGGATTTTAACTGATTATTGCAAAGCTACGATTATGTTCCCCATAACATCTAATGAGTTAGCTGAATCTAGTGCTAAACTCCTTCATGATTTCCTATACAAGATCTAACAAGTTGTGTAACACCTAATTCACCTTTCGGTTCTTCTTAGATATATATCATTAATCACCTTTCGGTCACAGAACGTATATTTACTAACACTTGTTGTCTATCCCACAATACTATCACCTTTTGGTCTCAAGTACTTATATAAGTCAAAAACCTAAAATTTCCATCATAGAACTATTTTCCTAATAAAAACATCCCTTAAGGCATGTAATGAATACATGCTTACCCTAATGTGTCGACTTGTTAAGGAAGAAGTTATAATGAATATTACAAAGATGTATACATTAATCAATCCCATAATTTACCCCATATGCGTCGATCTTATTGATTTGTCATGGTTCTCACAACCCTAGTTTTGTGTTTAGCATAGCATATTCAAGAAAGATAACCCATAATGATATAAAGAATTCACAATAAAGTACTTATTATTGAAGAATCAATGAATCCATGGGTCACAATCTTGAACAAGATAAGAAAAATCCCAAAGTTTAATGAGATTACTTGGAAAATAGTGTTCTCTTATGTTTTTTGTGTCTCCAGCCATCCAAAACTAACTAAAATTATATACATTGAAAACCTAATCGAATTTAAAATGTGAAACTTAATTTTTGCATGGGCACAGGCCACTACACGGCTCGTGAGGTCTTTGACGAACCATTTATTGGTCCGTGTGGCCACTCTTCAACTTCAATCTCCGCTGCTGCTCCATGTGCCAGTTCATGGGTTGTGTGGGAGTTAATGGTCCATTTAGTGGACCATCCACGATTCCTTCAACTTTTCTTGCTCAAGTCGTCCTCACTCCCTCATGTCACAGACCATGGTTGGTTCCACGATTCGTGACAAGCTCGGTCCAGCTCTACTTAACACCTTTTTCTTATTTTTCGATAGTAATTTCCCTTCATGTCACTTTGATGATCCATTCCATTACCTGTCTCACTTGCTATAGTCCATGACGGGTGCTTTAGGACATGCCTTGGATGAATATCTCCTGTTCTGCCCTCTAGCTCGTTGTTCCCACCAACAACCACCAAGTGTGAGGCCACGATTGGCCTCGCGGCCCCCGTGTGTATATAAAAGCCAAGTAGGTTTCTGTGTGCCCATAATTAGTTCCATTTTTGCTCCTTTTGCCAATGCTTCATCTATGTCGCCTCCTACAGTTTGTGTGATGCTACACAGGCCATGAAGGTCTCCTTGCGCTCATCCGTAAGCTCGTTTTCATCCTTTTTTCTAGGGTTCACCCATTTCTCCATGCCTTCGTCACTTCTCATGAAAAATAACAAAACAAACATCAAAATACCAAATTTTCTTCAGAATGCATAAAAATCCTTTGTTTAAAGAATTATTAGAGTCGTATTTGTATGACTCATCAACACCCTCAACTTAGAATGATTGCCTGTCTTCAAGTAATAATGACTCAACTAAACAATGCATAAACACAAATGCTCACTCAGACTATGGATACCCCCACAATTTTCAATTCATATGCCCCGATAACAAGTTTAATTTTGTGCTCATACCCCAAATAGACCCACAAAGATTAAGGCAAACATCATACATGCATGGTCAATCCACAAACGATAAGGAATAAATGACTTTTAGTATATATATATTTATCATAAGCTTGCCCTTATTTCCACAACCTTAATTTTTGGATGACCTTTTTAGGATCACATTAGGACTTTTGATGCTTGTAGAGTAGGCAGGGGCTTGGGCTCGGTACATTTAGGATTCAAGTGACTAAAAGGCCTCTCCTAGACACTTATTTTGACTCATCCATTTGCATTTTGGTGTCCAACACTTTTGCCCCTATTTCTACAACTTTCAATAGTATGGGAAGTGTTCCATGCTCATTTACTCATTTTTATTTTTTTCTTTTTCGCTCATTAAATTTATTTTTTCTCCTTCTATCATTTTATTCTTTTCTACACTCATTTTTCTATTCTCCATGCACTATCCACCCTCAACTTAAGCCTATGGCTTGGGTCAAGGTTCACAATATATTTCAAAGGGACCAGGGCCAGTACAAGCCATCCTTAACTTAGAAATTGACCTAGGCGGGGTTCACAATATCCTTGGCTAGAGTAGGGCCATAATAAAGATTAACAAAAAGATTGGGGAAGTAAATATGGGCGATTACAAAGAAAAGGTCTATTTAGGCTCAAGTTTTGGTTCAAGAGGGACAATTTCATTTGGTTAGTCAATTTTTGGCTAAGTTACTAGTCAACAACAACGGCCTAAGATCACATCTTAATCTAGCCATTCAATTATTTAGTGGGACTAACAAGGCATGTTTTATATCAAAAGTGCATTGACTAAATTATCCAAATAGCTCACATACATATGGCACATCTTCCACACTAATTAGTACTAGAGCACATAGATATGATTCATTCATCAGAATGCCAACCATACAGACACCACATTTAGCAGAAATCATGCAAGTTTGTCAAGATAAGATGCAAACATATATCCTTAACATTGTCATCATGGGACATTACAAAAATCAACACAAGGGCTGCCCTAGACTTCTGTGAACACTTATATTTACACAAACATCATGACCTAAACATACCACTTCTACTAGATAATACACCTGAGAGAAAACAACCATGGCAAGAAAAATCTCAAGTCGCAGGAGGCCCCACCCCCTCCAAAAGGACGTTGTAGTGTCCTCACTACACCAAAACTAGAATAAAAGGACAATAGAAGGGGAGGAACATACGTGGGACGCACTATGTGTCAGTTGTGCTAGTGGGACCAGACTCTCCTGGGGGTCGCTATTACCATAGGTAGCACTGGGGTAAAGGTGTTCCCGGAGGCCCCTACCCTTAGCGCTTTTGCAGCGTGCTACTCTCTTACCTCCTGATCTGCGGCCATACGGTGCTGGGCCATCATCACCTTGTGCACTTGTCTCTCCTCCTCTTTTTGTGGGTCATGAGGAGGACTACTACGGTGGCTATCTCTCTTACCCTTGTCCTTCTTCCTAGGCTGATCTGTACGTAGAGCAGGTGCATCAGATGGGCTGGGTGGAATGCCCCATGTCTCATCTAGAATAGGCACCATGCGAGCATTGAATAGGCTCATCCATGATTCTAGAAGTGGGGTTGGTGCGAGGGCCTGGTACTACACAGTCAACTGAGCAATCTGAGCCTTCGTGTCAATCATTATTTGAACCAGATTCCTCATTTCTTCCTCGGACATACTCCCAAACATGTTATTGAAGTATCACTCCAAAGTGTTAACTTAGCCGTACAGGGTGGTGATTCGGCTCAGAAGAACTTCGTTATGTTGGTGTTCTTCCCACTATGCATGAGACTGGACCATGTCCGAAATTCTTTCCACTATCTAGTGTACAATGGCACGTTTATGCTATTAATATGCCACTATTCTTGTCCAAAATATATAGAGAACATATATACCTTTATTGTACTAGAGGGGCTGCACCACTACCCTCCGGCCTCTCAAAACCCCCGCCTGATAGTGGGGCGGTGGTGTAATCTTCAAATGGCAAAGGTTGTTGTGGAGGTGCTGAGGGGAAGTTTGTCAGGCCCTCTAACAAGCGTGTTCTGACCCTCATTAGATGATTCTTGACATTTTTAATCAGTGCAATGTTGGTCAGTCCCGTGGGAGCCATTTTCTTATCCAAAAAGTGAGTGGTAGGTACACCGGCATGTTTGTAAAAGGAATGAACCAGACTTGAGAAGGGCATGCCAGCTATATCAGATAAAGCCCGTTCCTATATCTCAAAAGCAATAATTCGACCCACATTTACTCTGTATCTTGACATCAAGCAGGCTATCAGAGAGATATGTGAAGGTTGGAATATATTGTCATTAATTATGGGCCACAACTTGGGCGCACCACCAACTACAAAAATTTAACAACAAAGGACAAAGATGCTTTTGTGATAGGACACTTAGGGCTTGTAACCCAAGGAACCATCACTCACTAAATGGAAATTCGTTCTACAGTTTATTTCAACAGTTATGCCATTCCAACAGTTCAGCCTGAGATGACGAATCCGACATCTGCCCCTCATCCATAATTCGTAGGTGTCTATCCATGAATTAGCCATTTGGAAGAGCTCGATAATCTGGCCTAAATAGGAATCAATTGATGGTGTTTTTGGAAATATTCACTCATGTACTACATACCATCACATGTGACCGTAGGAACTTACCAAGTGCGACATAATTCTTCACCTTCTTAGACTAGCTACCCTCTACGGAGTTCAGTAGAATAGCAACATAATTAGAATAGAGCTACTCATCTATGGTGGGGTCATAGTAAGCAGGTTGTTGCACTGTCTAACCAAACTTATAAGTTTTAAAAGTATCTCTGATTTCTAGAAAGCTGTCAAGTTGGTTCCTAAGGACCCGAAACTTCGGGATGAGCAGCCACCATTGGAACCCCGCAAAACCCTTTGTGAGCCTATAAGTGCAAATATCCTTAGCTCTTGGGACTGTCCACCAGCCCCACAAAAATACAACTAGTGTCCTGGTAGTTTCGAGATCCGTCATCTGGGAAACTACAAAATGTATAGCCTCATCATCATTGTCTCGGAGTTCGATCTCATCGGCCTACTCCTTAGTATCTTTACCCTCAGCCTTCGATGTTTGCACCTGCTCTTCTTGGTTTGAAGTATCCTTCTCCTATTTTGGGGCGTCCACGTCCTCTGCCACTGTCATAGAAGAAACCCTCCCCTCAAATTGGGGAATTCTACATCATCCTGCTGCACGGGTCTATGTAGTACGAGGGGAGTGAGAGGTGACATTTCCCATTTACCGAACCTAGGATCTACTAGAGGAATCATCACCTGAGTCACCCCTAGGTTGATAGCTAGACGATACACTTGGGGTGTAATAGAGACATGAAACAAGCTTATCCCTTTCACTAAGTCGGACTGGCCTGCATCATGGACACATAGTACCTACAAGTTTCACAATGAATATAGTCGGTTAGAAAGTTTTGTACAAGCTTGTTGACATAGTAATGAGTACTCAAACTTCCCTTGTGCCATAAAAATGACAATTACCCTTAGGAAAGGCATCACCCAGTCTATCATAAGGCCTTATTACTCAAGTAACATATGTGAATTAAAATTAAAATTGACCTAATAAAATAATGCAGGTGGAATAGGGTCAATGAGACCCTACACGGGTCGTGTAATGTGACACGGTCCGTGACAGGCCCATCTGGAAGGAGTTCACGAGCGGTGACAAGGGAGCATGCCATGGGCCATTACATGACTCACATAACATCAAAAGGTCCATGTGAATGGCCGTGAGGACCCCCACCCCTTTTCCAACTTTCAGCCTAACATGCATAAACACACAAATTAATGCTATTTTTTCTCGACATAAACCTCGACCCATCAAAACATAAGCATACACATATGATTTTCCATAAAGATACACCAATAATCCATAAAATTAATGAAATACTATAGCCAACACAACTCAAGTAGTAAACAATGGGGGTTTTCACCATGATATGCACAACCACACTACCTTCATGTATTATGATTCTTTAAATCAAGAATGAAATTTTTTTAACCAAGATGTACACATGTAACACCCAAAATCAACACCACAAGATAAAAAATGAGTTCTTACTTGATAAATAGCAATAAAAAAGATGACTTGCTTGAAAAACTAGAGACCCATGAAGAAAATGACTTTCTTCAAAATAATTGAGTTCTGACTTGATAAATAGAAATGGAGAAGATGACTTGCTTGAAAGAGGTACCAATCGTATGATTAACTCATGAATCATCACAAATAAGATGGAACATTTTGGGACTTCTGAGGGAGAAATAGTGAGGAAGAGAGAGAGAGGGTTGTGAGGTTAGAGAGAGAAGAAAAAATAAAAGTGGGTTGTTGGGACTAATTAAGGATATTTAAGAAAAACTTTGGTCAACAATTTGATAGTTCAACCATCAACGGCACGGGCGACCTCATGGCCCGTGACATATGTCATGATCCATTTTGATTGTTCGTTGGCCCAACCATAGTGAATTTGAGTAATTACCTAGCCCCTTGTAGGTCAATGCCACCTCCACAATCGACCTCATGGGCCATGACATATGTCACGGTCTATTTGCCTGACCGTTTCCCCACACATAAGCAATAAGTTTAATTTGACTGCATTGGCCATCTCCACGCCTGACTGCATGGGCCGTGACACATTTCATGGTTCGTCTAGATCGTTCGTGTTGCCTTACTTTGCCAAATATGTGAAGAATTCCAGAACTATGTGCACGTGTCAAATGACCTACCACATGACCGATTTGAAGACTGACGATCCGTGTAGCTACCCATGTGGCCGCACTTAGCCATTTTCTTCAATTTTCTTCCCTGGGGCACACACAAACTATTGTATAGACCTTTCGATGAGTCATACTACATGGAACGTCCCTTATGGAAGCACGTGGTACCTCTCTTTGACAAATTTCAACTTCTTTGGCCTCTAATCAGGCCTTCCACCTTGCATAGGCTTCGTCCCTCCAAAATGCCACCTGCAGTTACCTAGAGAAACAAATCAAAAACAAGAGAAATGCATGACATATAAATTCAACATTTTTTCTATTACAATGCATGGGTTATGTAATACCCCACATATTACAATCCTAGTATAATGGAAATGAAACATGATATGGTTTGGTCAAATTAGTGCCCAATTTGTAAAAGTGGTTGAATCTCATGTTAATAGGACGTGTGCATCTAACGCTTAAGAGGGTCTAGTGCATACTTGTTTTATGTCGAATTAAGGAGATCATAACCTTAAATGAAGTGAGAGAATTGAGGTACTTGTAGGACTTAAGAAGCTAGCAGGTGAGTCACCTACTTGCTTAGCATAAATTTACTAGCTAAACGGAGATGAGGCCCGACATCGAATTTGCCCAAGTCTGATTATGAATATAGTCCATATTAAGTGTGTGGCTTTGGCAGTCCTTCTAAAGGAGTTTAGGGACACAAGTGAATTTGATTACAATATTCCACCCCCAAACATACGGTCAATCAAAGTGCACCATTCAAACACTTGAAGATATGTTGCGAGCTTGTGCATTGGACTTTAAAGGTAGTTGGGTGGACCATTTTGCACTTATTGAGTGTGCCTATAATAATATCTAACACGCGAGTATCAGGATGACACCTTATGTAGCTTTATATGGGAGGAAATGTAGGTCACCAATTGGATGGTTTGAAGTGGGTAAAACCACCTTTCTTAGGCCATATCTAGTACAACAAGCCATGGAAAAAGTTACGGTGATACAACAGTGACTAGAAATAGCCCAAAGTCGTCACAAATCATATGCGGATGCTACAAGAAGACTGGAATTCTCAGTAGGGTATTGGTTATTTTTAAAGGTGTCTCCAATGAAAGGGGTTATGAGATTTGGTAAGAAAGGAAAACTGAGCCCACATTACGTAGTGCCATATCAGATTTTTAAGAGGTTCGGGAAGGTTGCATATGAACTAGAGCTAATCCAAGAGCTTTCAATGGTTCATGCAGTTTTTCATGTCTCAATGCTTTGTAAATGCATAGGTGATCCATCTCGTATCACTCCTATTGAGGATGTACAAGTTACAGGAGATCATACATATGAAGAGGTGCGTATTGCTATTCTAGATCATCAAGTTAAGATGCTAAGAAATAAAGAAATAACTTTAGTAAAAGTACTTTGGAGAAACCAGCAAGCATAAGAAATAACATGGGAGGCCGTGGATGCAATGAAATCAAAGTACCCTTACTTATTTGAAGTTAAAGAGAAAGTCCAACATGCAGAAATAGGACACTAATAGGCACGTGTGACTGAATATTTAATGTGTTGTCAAAGGTTTGTGTACGTAAAGGTTTAAGCTTGGTTAAGCTATCCAATTGTTCTAACTTTCGAGGACGAATGTTCCTAAGGTAGGGAGGATGTAACACCCCACATATTATAATACTAGTATTATGCAAATAAAATAGGATATGGTTTGGTCAAATTAGAGCACAATTACAATCCTAGTATAATGCAAATGAAATAGGATATGGTTTGGTCAAATGGGCTATATGTGCATCTAACGTTTAAGAGAGTCGAGTACATACTTGTTTTGTATCGAATTGAGGAGATCATGGCATTAAATGAGGTGAGAGAATTGAGGTGCTTGTCGGACTTAAGAAGCTAGTAGGTGAGTCACCTACTTGCTTATCTTAAATTTGCTAGTTAAATGGAGACGAGGCCCGACGTCGAATTTACCCAAGTCCGATTATGAATAAAGTCCATGTGAAGGGTGTAACTTTGGCCCATGTTTTAGCATCATAAATGGACTACATTTTCAGCCCAAGAAGTACAATAAAAAGGGCCCAAATGCACCACAACCGACTTGGCTAATTGGACCCAAACTAATTGAAGAGAAAGTTGGAAAATAGGCAGTCCAAGCCCATCAACTTGGAGACCCATTTAGGCCCAAGTGTATGGTCAAGATGTTCGATAACCAGCTTGATAATATGTGGTATAAGGTGGATAAAAGGTCAAGAGTAAGTTGGCCAAATTGGTCCTTTAAAAAGGGGTTACTAGCAGCAAATTTCCTTTACTCTTAGACTTGAAAAAATTTCAGCTTTCACAATTTTCTCTCTATACTTTCTTAACCTAGCAAGCAACCACAAGGGAACTTCTATGGTTCTTGGAGAAGCCCCACACTTTTAAGTTAGTGGTAAATAAGTTTACACATGTGTTTAGTATGGTTTTCGTTTGAAAAATAACAAGTATATGCTAGTATGTTTGTGCTGGAAATTTGGGACAACATGTATTTAGAAAGTTGTTGCACAC
>JAOTQR010142473.1:0-16036 GCA_025774065.1 Solanum ossicruentum | reverse complement strand
CTACTTATTTTGTATTAAAAGTGATAAATTATATTAACCTAATTATGTACTAAAAGTGTTAAATTCTACTAATTTATCTTAATAGATATGGGACAAGGTATCTACATAGTTTATTTATTCATAATTCATTAATCATTTCGTTGTCTTTCAGAGTTTGAGTCATCATTAACACATTCCGTTATAATCACAATATAACATAGTTCAACTCTTTCATTTATCCTTAGTCATCATAGCTTAGGACAATTCATCATTTAAGTTCTTACTTCACAAGTAATTAGTTTCAAAATTTCTAACATCTCGACATACACATTTAGCTCAACATTTCACATAAGACATTTCATGTAATATAATTGAAAGTTCAACAATCAAAACATCATGAACACCTTCAAACTATCAAAAATATCATAAGCAAGATTATTGCACAATATTATCTCGCAAGTCTAACTCAATAACAAAGGAGATTATCTTATCATTCAAATCATACATGTCAGTATTTTCATCTTCCACATCTCATCAACGAAGTTCTTAGGGTCTTCCTCAATCTTAGACCCAATGTAGACAGGAAGGTTCATCCTTAGAAAGTCCCTTAGTGTAGAGGCAACTATCAACTCGTCAAAGCATGAATTAGGGGTTTGTGAGACCTCGTTCCCACTATGGGAGCTACCAACTGGGTGAGCATAACAATGGATCCTCAAAAGTTGGACTCTAATATAGGAGTAAATGGAGCAATAGGTGTCATAGGATCACTGGTAGTCCAGGGTGGTAGACCCCGGCCCCTCATTTTCATTTGAGAAGACACCTCTGAAGTAGGGTTTCCGACAGTGCTAGCTAAAGCATTCCACTTGGTTACAATGCATCTAGGAGGCATGATTTGCAATCATATAGTGCACGAATTAGAAAATGATTTTATAGAGTCTCCAACTTCATCGCATGAACTCATAATAAAAGATAGTGAGATTATCCCTAATGTACTATAGACTCCTACTTAAGCAGAGTGGTGCAAAAACACACTCATAAATAAGACTCTGCTAGACATAACTTCATAGTTTCCCTAGGACTCTTGAACTTTGTGCTCTGATACAAAGATTGTCGCGCCCCAAGAGGATACTTTTAGCATGGCCGACAAGCAGAGACAATTGCTTACCCCGAGTGAACCACTTGGCCTTATTGTCATATCAACCTAATAGTGGAAAAAGAACTCATAATGTAAATACATCATATATAAGTAGGAAAATAAAATTCATAATTCAATCATATCATGGTTTATAAAGAATGATCAATTTTGATATATCACTAATTACTCTTTACTCTAGGTCTATGAAGCATGTACTCATCAATCTAGATGGTGCCACGATAGGCCATGACACCCAAAATCAAGAAAAAAAAGTACTCAACAGAAGTAAGAACATAAAGGGGCTTCTCTGGAATGCAAGGAGAGCTCATGAACTCGGAGATGTTTAAGACCTCTATCACCCGTATCTGCATCAAAAAATAATACAGGTCCTAATGGACATCAGTGCATGGAATACATTGGTATGTAAAAATGCTCAGGAAAAGCAAAGCTCGATTCACTCACCTCGACTCAACAATTCATGCTCAAAACAGTTAGTGCAAGTTTATAATAAATCATGCTTTTAAAGAAGGATCAGTACAATAGACTCAATTTTAAATCTCATGCTTCATCAATGTTTCTTGGGAGTTTTTCCTAACCTACATTGTCATCGCACCACCTCTAATTAGATAATGCATAAAAAATCATCATCTTGACCACACTAGCCCTTAACTTTCCACCAAAAAGGGGATCAACTCTCTCATGGATCCAAGGTAAATGTCTACTTGAAGAACAAGAGTCATTATACTAGCTATAACAACTATCCTCCACTAGCAATGTAGTTCTGCGGGTTAAAGTAAGAGTGTACTCGTTCCCTGCTTGGAGCTCAACACTCCTCCGAAGACTATGCTCAACTCATCAATCAACTTAATCCTCAATACCCATCTAATAACCTCAAAGCTCAATGCTTAATCAATCAACTCAAATCTCAGTGCTCAACTCAACTCAATTTCTCAACAGCTCGTTCAATCAATGCAACCAAATAAAACTAAATGGTTATTTAGACTCACTCGATTTACTAATTATGTAATGAAAGAGAGATATTCATGTGTAGCAATATATGTGACTCAATGCAACATGCTCTTTATATTCAATCATGCTCAAAATTACTCAACTCTACATGCTCAATTTACATTGACTCAAATATTCAATGATATAAATAGAATTTCATAAAATCATATGATTTAGGGTTCATGGTATCAAGTATGAAGTACATATGTAGATCTCATATAAATGCTCATGCAATATAAAAATTATCTCATGTAATAAAATAGGACCTCATGAATAAAAATAAAAATTTAATATTTTTTTAGTAAACTCCTACTGAAGAAGTGTGGTGCACAACACACTCATAAATAAGACTCTGCTAGACATAACTTCATAGTTTCCCTAGGGCTCTTGAAATTTGTGCTCTGATACAAAGATCGTCACGCCCCAAGAGGATACTTTTAGCGTGGTTGGCATGCATAGATAACTGCTAACCCCGAGTGAAACACTTGGCCTCATTGTCATATCAACTTAATAGTAGAAGAAAGAAATCATAATGTAAATACATCATATATAAGTAGGAAAATAAAATTCATAATTCAATCATATCATGGCTTATAAAGAATGATCAATTTTGATACATCATTACTAAATACTCTTTACTCAAGGTCTATGAAGCATGTACTCATCAATCTAGATGGTGCCACGATAGGCCATGACACCCAAAATCAAGAAAAAAAGTACTCAACAGACGTAAGAACATAAAGGGGCTTCTCTGGAATGCAAGGAGAGCTTATGAACTCGGAGATGTTGAAGACCTCTATCACCTGTATCTGCATCAAAAAATAATATAGGTCCAAGTGGACATAAGTGCATGGAATACATTGGTATGTTAAAATGCTCAAGAAAAGCAAAGCTCTATTCACTCACCTCGACTCAATAATTCATGCTCAAAACAGTTAGTGCAAGTTTATAGTAAATCATGCTTTTAAAGTAGGATCTGTAAAATAGACTCAATTTGAAATCTCATGCCCCATCAATGTTTCTTGGGAGTTTTTCCTAACCTACATTGTCATCACACCACCTCTAATTAGGTAATGCATAACAAATCATCATCGTGGCCACACTAGCCCTTAACTTTCCACCAAAAAGGGTGATCAACTCTCTCATGGATCCAAGGTAAATTTCTACTTGAAGAACAAGAGTCATTATACTAGCTATAACAACTATCCTCCACTATCAATGTAGTTCTGCGGGTTAAAGTAAGAGTGTACTCGCTCCCTGCTTGGAGCTTAATACTCCTCCGAAGACTATGCTCAACTCATCAATCAACTTAATCCTCAACACCCATCTAATAACCTCAAAGCTCAATGCTTAATCAATTAACTCAAATCTCAATGCACAACTCAACTCAATTTCTCAACAGCTCGTTCAATCAATACAACCAAATAAAACTCAATGGTTACTTAGACTCACTCAATTTACTAATTATGTAATGAAAGAGAGATATTCATGTGTAGCAATATATGTGACTCAATGCAACATGCTCTTTATATTCAATCATGCTCAAAATTACTCAACTCTACATGCTCAATTTACATTGACTCAAATATTCAATGATATAAATAGAATTTCATAAAATCATATGATTTAGGGTTCATGGTATCAAGTATGAAGTACATATGTAGATCTCATATAAATGCTCATGCAATATAAAAATTATCTCATGTAATAAAATAGGACCTCATGAATAAAAACAAAAATTTAGTATTTATGTAGTAGACTTCTAAAATCTCAACTCTTTCCCAATATTGATTCTAAATGATGGAGGGGCATGTGAAGAAAGGAATTTCACATTTTGGTAAGTCTTACATACTTAGGGATTAAAGAAACAATCGAACCTCAATCAATACTTGGTCTTGAGTTGAAAACCCTAACTTCATCCTTCTTCTCCGAGGCTCTCAAGAACACCCAAGTATGGAGAATGGGAAATAATGTCCTTAGGGTTTATTTTAGGGCCTTATGCAAGTATAAATATGTCTAGGGTTTAGTGGGTAGGTAGTAGAATGGACAAAAATACCCCTCATTAAAACTGTCAACAGGGTCTATGAGACCCTATTTACGACTCATAAACCCTTCTAAAAGTCGTAACTTCCCTCCTAGGTAAAAAGTATGATAATAATGAATCTCTAGAAATTGATACGAGACCCCAAATTACAAGTCGTATTTCTTTTTATGATTCGTAACCCCTTCTCCTGAATAATATGATTATAAATTTATATTCACTAGAATTTTCCATTAAATTGTCTTCTACGAGTCATAAATTACCCATGAGGCATAAAATCCTCTCATAATCTGAAGGGACCTGAAACTTGAATCATAGGAATTTCATACTAAACCCCAATATACAAGTGGTAAAGTGCCCTACGACCCGTAACCTCCCTCGTAAACCTTTGTCTGCAATTTTTCTCAGTCATCGTATCAGCTTCATCCTACACACTTTCTCCTAATCATGTGAAAAATTAAGGGGTGTTACATTAAGTTGATTCAAACTATAGTATCATGAATTACATTGGGTTTATGAAATTATGAACATGCATATCTCTTTTAAAGACTTGTTTATGTGTGGGTGATTATATTATGATTTTAAATAAGGATTTAATTATGTTTTCATTTGAATGTCATATTATATAGTTGATTTTAGATTGAATCTTAATTACCCATGCTCTTCTCACATCATTCATGGCATTTGTATTCATGATATTGGATTGTTATGGAAATAATGAAGTGGGTTAAGCTCAATTATGTTCTATGATATGGATTTGATAAGATATTGATTATGAAAAGAATGTGATCATGTATATATTTCTATGCATGAGGATTATGACTATAAAATTATGATTTTAGCATTAGAGCCTAAGTATGAATTATTATGAATAGTGTTTGGCTTGCAAGCACAATTATGCATTGAAATGGTTTTGGAAAAGACTATTATCTCTTTGAAAGCATGTATATGTATACGTATAAGTATTCTTTTGGGATAATGACTTAGAAGCAATGGATTAGGGGTGTTAGGTTATCCCCAAGGGCCCTCTCCCTTTCTTTAAACTATTTTCCTAGCATGGGGTCCTTTTTGAAATGGGTGTTGTTCCTGTATGGAAAGATTCCTCTAAAATGGGTATTTTTCTCATAAGGAGAAGACATGATATGATATGATGTCATATTCTATATGTGAAAATCCTACCGAAAATATGGGTTGTTCTCGTAAGAAAGGTTACTTCACACGAAATGGGTGTTGTTCCTGTAAAGTGAAGTATGATTTACCCTTGGAAAGTAGACCACCTCTTTTATGGATGAGCGGATTTTATAGAGATTCCAACTAATAGCTCACTTAGTCTTACTCATCTCAGTTGAGGTCATATCCCCACTATATATATGAACATCATTTGCATTTCATGTATCATTGATTTCATAGCATCTTGTTATATTACATTTCTTGCTGTAAATCTCATTCTATATTAGATATCCTTGCCATCTAACATTGTAAGCAGGTTTTAGTAAGTTAGAGGGATTTGACCCTACATACTAAGTACATTCAAACGTACTAAAACATACTTTTTCCTACATGATCTCACCATGTGGGGATCAAAGATTACTTTCACCCACCTTTAATGCTAGATCAGAATTGAGACATTTGTTGTGGTGAGTCCTATCTTATAAGGACAAGCCACCATTCCCCTATTTATATTGCTTCCATTTGTGTTATTTACTTTAAGGATGAACCTGAGACATGTCCTTGCCCCCTTCCTATCTTATGACTAGAGGACTTACTGGACATTTTTGAAACCCCTAGAAAATGTGCCTCGAAAATCCTCATAATTATAATTTCCATATATCTCAAAATCCATGTGTTGTATCGAAAATCCAACTTTTTATGCATGATCAGGAGGAAAAAGTATAACCTAGATGTTAGAAGACTCGTAGCAAAAAATTAATTTTTGCAAAATTTTTGAAAACAGTAGCGATCCGTGTCCTGGCTACGACATGCCAGGGGTGCGGAGCTATATAAAAGTGGCCTTTGCATTGGGTCCACATCGCGGAACAGATGTGGACCAGTGTAGTTTTCCTCTATTTTTCTATTTCCGCCCAAAGGCATTGGGGTCATAGCCCCATGCCCACTTATCCATGAAAACACATATACTTAGCCATTTTTCAACTTTATATCACTCAAAATCCTCTTAAAACCTCACCCAAGATTTAACTAAATATTTAATCTAAATTCAAGTGTCCCAAGCTTAATTATGGATCTCAAAAATTCCATTCAAGCTTCAAATCTCTTTCAAGTCTACATCAAGAAACCCAAGTTTAAGGTACATGGGTTTCATCCATTGGGTCCTTTCGCCCATGGAGCCCAATCTCCATTTTTATGAAAATTACATATTTTCAAGTTGTTTTATATATGAGTATCTTCAATTATAGATTATGAGTATAAATTATGTTGGGGTTTTATGAAATGTTGATTTATTGTACATGACTATCTATTTCGAGCTTGTACTATGAATGAGGTTTATCTATTGAGACTATGCATGTTTTGAGCTATGAAACTATGATCTATTATGATATTTGAAGATGGATTTTAAGGATTCTTACATGAGGATTTTACAATGTATTGGTGGGTTTATTTACATTGAGTCTTCTCATATTATATCACTCTTGAATTGTATGATTTTTAAATAACATTTCACAGCCACCAAGTGTTAGATAAAATACCTTTTCAAGGATTCTTAATGTTGTTGATGATCTATTGCATGATTTATGACTCAAGTGACTAAAGGATGATTTTGGACTTTCAAAATACATTGAATCTATGAACATGTCTATGATGTTGTAAATGTCATGTTCGGCTTGCCTTGGAAAGTAGGCCACACCTTGTAGAGGGGGTGCCATGCCTCGATCACTTTGTCAAGGGGGTGTCATGCCTTGGTCACCTTATCGAGAGGGTGCCACACCTCAGTCACCATTGAGGGGGTGCCATGCATCGGTCACCTTGTCGAGGGGGTGTCATACCTCAGATTCCAAGTTGCAGACCACTCAACTGACAATCATGTTTTATTTCAAGCATTGACCATACATGCCATATCTAGATTATATATCCATTTCTTAGGATTATACATTTTCACTATATTGGCTTTTGTCTTGTTGCACTGTAACCCACATACTTAGTATATCCAAACGTACTAATGCATACTCTATGTCTACATGATATTACCATGTAGTGATCGGAGTACCTTTTGATCATCCACCTGACTAGTTTACTTATTCAAGGATAAGCTTAGTGAGTCCTCAAGTTCAAAGACACTATCTATTTTTTCTTGCTATCTCTAAGACTTCTTTATGTTAACCATTTGACATTATGAGGGTGAGCCAGGAAAATGTCTTGGCCCCCGCTTCATTCTAAGTTTAGAGGTGTTTTATTAGAATACTGTGTTGTATTTATGCTATAAGCCTAACTTTTTATGCTTTGTTTATATTGAAGACTTCCCTTAGTCCCACTTCCCATTTTATATAACTTTGTTGTTGTTTACTTTGCTTTCGCGAATAAGGATGTGTAGTTGAAATGCTAAGAGGCTTGTTTGGGTCCCTTCGAGTTCCCATTCACCATGTCATGTCTAGGCCCAAGGCTTGGGTCATGACAAATTTGTATCAGAGCACTAGGTTGTTAATAGTCCTTGGAATCTAATACACTACGTTGATTAGAGTCTTATTCATGGTTTTGAAGTACGCCACAACTATGAATAGGAGGCTATGAGGCGTTTTAGGAAATGTTTCGCTTCTTCATGGTCTATATCGTGCTTTAGATATAAGATAAGCCTTTTTCCCCCTAGCAAATGCTCTTTGCTCTTCTACATCATTCTTCTATAAAAAGGAAGACCAAGGAGGTGTTGTACACCCATTGGGCAACCGAATTATCCCACTCCCCAAGCCTATCAAGGAGAAGAGGCTTCTCAAGTCGAGTTATGGCATGCTGTCACAATATTGGCCCACGCTATGACCAACCAAGTCAATTAAGGGGCTCAAGCTCCTCATGCTCCAACTTCGGCTTCTAGGGTGAGTGATTTTACTAGGATGAATCCACCAAAGTTCTATGTGTCCAAGGTGGATAAGGATTGCAAAGAATTAATTGATGAGGTGTATAAGGTGTTGTCCGTTATGGGGGTAGTTCAGAGGAAAAGGTGGAGTTGGCACCCTACGAACTCAAAGGGGTGGCTCAAATATGATTCACTCAATGGAAGATGGAGAATGGTAAAGGTGATGCTACCCATTTGGAGGAGTTCATAGTGGCATTTCTCAACCGGTTCTTTCTTTTTAAGGTAAGGGAGGTAAAGATGATGGAATTAATGAATCTAAAGCAGGGTCTATGAGTGTGAGGATCTATGCCCTAAAGTTCAACCAACTCTCCAAGTATGCTCCACAATTGGTTATCGAGCCTAGGTCAAGGATGAACAAATTTATGCCAGGTGTATTCAGTTTGGGTCAATGAGGAGTGTCGTACCGCCATGCTAGTAGCGGAAATGGATTTATATCGGCTCATGACTTATGCTGAGCAACTAGAGGGGGAAGATCTTGGATAAAGAAGGGTCAGTAAGTCCAAGAGAGGTCAATTTGAAGGTGGGTTCCAATATTCTAAGGCTGACTAGTTTCATCAAGCCACAAGTTTCAACGCCAAGGATCTTCCAATCCTTCCAAAAAGAGGATTGCCAATGATAGATGCCTAATTAAAGATTCCAAGGTGGTAATAGAGGAGTGGTAAAGCCTAGATGTCCAAGGTGTGAAAAGAATCATAGAGGTCTTTGTCTGACAAATTCAAATGCTTACTTTGGTTGTGGTTAAGTTAGCCACAAATGCACTGATTGTCCTCATGCACAAGACAAAGGTAGAAGTATTCCTCCACAAGACGAAGGTGCAAATGCGGGTCAAAGGGGAAGAGGAGGCAAATAATGTGGTGCACCAATGCAAAATAGATTCTATGCTCTACATGGGAGAAATGGACTTGATGAGGTACCCAATGTTGTTATCGGTATGTTAAAGGTTTTTGATATTGATGTGTATGCATTGATAGACCCAGGTGCCACTCTTTCTTTAACTACTCATTATGTTGCCAAAAGGCTTCATGTTAATCCCGAATTATTGTGTGAACCTTATGAAGTATCTACCACTATTGGTGAGTCCATTATTGCTAGAAGAGTCTAAAGAAATTGCCTCGTGTCTAATTTGCATAAAATCTTTCCTTGTGATTTATTTGAATTAGATATGGTAGATTTTGATGTCATTCTTGGGATGGATTCGTTACATGCATTATATGTTTCTATTGATTGCAGAAACCATAGGTCTAAATTCTAATTCCCAAATGAGCTTGTCCTTGAGCGGGAAAGTCATGATGTGGTTGTCAAGGGTAGATTTATTTCTTGCCTTAAATCCCTGATGACATCTGATGTTCACTCTCCAATAATAAAATAGTCATTGTTAGCAATTAACCTAACTGAAGTTTAGGGTCGAATGCACAGGGAACACAGGGCTTGACTGCAAGACTTCACTACTAATCATTTCAAGCATTATTAACTAAAATCTCTTGATGGAGAGGGGAAGCTGTGATTCAAAAACAAAATAAAACAAACACTAACTATAATTATAAGAAACACTAAATTTTGGGGACAACTTGGGAATTGTGTTCCACATGGTTCGTCGACTCGATTACCCTAGATAAAAAGACTACAATTGGTGATTTGCATGCAGGATGGTAACTTAGGTTTTTCCATCCCTCTTGTAAAGGTGAAGATCGAATTTCACCATGGAGCCTTGTCAATAACCATTGCATGCCAACTAACTGTTACCTATTGTCCAATTCAACCTCCCCTTGGTCAGGCTTGGTTGATTAGACGAGAAGACATCAATCAAATTCTGTCATCTACTTCCCTTTTCCTATTCATCACTACCTTCATTGGAATCATGATAGGAGGTGGGGTTTTGTGTTGGCTACCACCAAAGAACAATGATAATGTAAGGAAATAGACAATACATGCAAAACCCTAATCATAGAAATGTAAGAAACCTAGGTCATCTTAAGTCAACTACCCATGGTTCCCACAGCCCCAAGTTGCGGGTGCTTAGCTACTCATGGCTAAGGCAAAACACACAAAAATGTAAATAATAAACATAGTTGAGAGTTTACCAACATAATGAAAAGTGAAAACATCACAAATTGCAAACCTATAAGCTTGATAGATATCCAAAGTGTATAGCATAAGATTTGCAATCCCCAAAATGGGTTTTTCCAAGAGAATATAATAAACTAAGGTGAAACCCTAAAATATTCTTGAGAGAATATTCTGAAGCAATTTTCTAAGTCTACAAGGTGTCTAATATGAAATGAAAAACTTACTTAAAGTATTTATAGTGTATACAAATAAACCCTAAAAATTATGCCGAAAAGACAGCTGGCAGCTGGTACGTCTTGCTGTTACGACTTGTAGGATGTCCTATGAGTCATAATCTGGGTCTCATATCAGGTTCTTGATATCATAGATTCAACTAGTATGACCCATATGTACGAGTCATTGCTTGGGCTACAACTCATATATTCGTCTTGTAGTCTTGGTCTTCAATTTTTGGTCTAACATTTTGGCTCTCTGATTCTTGCCATGAGTCCACCTTTATTTGTCATTGTATGTCTTACGACTCGTAGGATGTCCTTGTAGAAGTGACCTTCACTTGGCAGATTTCTGATTTTTGACCTCCATTTCTTGCTATGACACACCCTACTACTCGTACCTTGAGTTACGACTCGTAGGTGATCGTATGGTCTGTGCTTTAGAAAAATCTGCAACTTTTCTTTAAAATCATGCCAACCTAACTTTTCTGCAAGACCAACACAAAAGTACACCAAAACTATGAAAAGTCATTTTAAGAACTCACAAAATCCCTTCTTTCAGGCACCAAATGTGTTGTATTTTGACAGCACATCTATACCCTTAACTTAGGTTTATTGCTTGTCCTCAAGCGATGACTCAATGTATGCAGATAAAGAGAAATACATACCAACTATACTAATGGCATATACATCAACTCCTCTGATTTAGGTAACCCATTACCATTTTCAAAAAAGGATTTCAGAGTTGTTAAGCAAAATAAGAACGCAATGACATACCTAGCAATCCAATTATGATAAGCTAAGGAGCATCAACCGTCCACAATCAACTGGTTTAATTATATGTTACTCAAGTGGTGCAAATGTCCTCCCTTATACTCACTCAAAAACATACAGAATTCAAGGACCGAGGAAAAATTCTCAGTATCATAATTGAAATTCATGCACAATGACTAACACCATAAGCTTTCCCGTATACTCATCTTTTAGCTCAGTGACAAAGTGGATTTGGATCACTTTGGGACTTAAGAGCTTGTAACATAGGTTCAGGGGGCTTTTGTATGACATTTTTAGGTAATTAGTGACTTAAAGTTATCCTTGAACCATGCTTACCAAAACTTTTACCTTCTCAACCGATCTAATTTCTCTAACTTCTCCCTCATTCCCCCATTTCAAGCTTTTCCCGGGCTTTTTCTTTCACTTTTCAGTTGTGCCTCCATTTTGAACTCATTTTAGCTACTCTTTTCAACTCAAGGCACTCTTTTTTTTCTTTTTCTTCACCTGGATCATTATTATTTAATTTCTTTCTTTTCACCCCAACTAACTACCTCATTTTTGTTACTTTACCACAATAAGGGCCACCCTCAACTTTGGCTTTTAGCCTAAGGTAAAGTATACAATATCTATGCCTCAAACCAGGGCCACCAATTCAGCCACCCTTAACTTACGCTTTTAGCCTTAATCAAGGTTCACATGTTCAAGAACAAATCAGGGCCAATATAAAGGTATTTCATCAAAGAAGGTAAGGTCAGCATGGTGTCAAGAAAGAATGAGTACATGAGAAGCTCAAACATTTGGAATAAGGGGTTCACTAGTTCATTTGGTAGGTCATTTAGGCAAAAGTGGGATTACTATAAGAACAACAACTTAAGATCACATCTAGATGGACCAAATCAGTAAACCAGTCTTAGAGTACTAAGGTAAGTTCTGAGTCTATAAATGATACATGAATGCATCAAAATAAGCTCACAACACACATGGCATTGCACACACAATCAAGTATAGACTCCCAGGTCATGCTTCTAGCCTCACCTTACCTTCACAGTATCAGAATAAACATTGCCTAATACTCAAAATGTATGAATGCATCAACAACCACAATCCAAAAATTTTCAAGGGTACCTAATTTTTCCCAAGAACATAAAGTATAGTTAAGAACTACATATATGCAAACAAATAACATTGCTATGCATTTACAAATTATCAACACTTCCTAAAATATGCCAGTTCAACAGAAAATTAAACATCCACAAGGAAAAAGAACCACGATAAGAGAACCTTGAGATCAAAAATAGGGGAAGTTATGGACTTGAGGCAATTCAGACTTCACCTTAATTCATAACTTCCACCACCCCACCAATATATGATACTTTGTCCTCAAAGTAAAAATACAAACTCACGACGAGAAAATGAAAACATAACATAGATATATAGACATTAAAAAGTTAAAATTAACAAAAATAATATCCAAAACACAGCATATGAACATTGTCTAACAAAAACATCCAAAAACAAACAGAAAAAAATATTGTCTAACACAATGACAATCCATAAAGTAAAATAAGAGCTAGGGTAAAAAGGGGTCAAATGTTATGGTGTTCAAGCACCAGTCTCAGGCTGATCTACATGGTCCTGGGACAATATCTCCTCCTCGGCTGCCTGGGTTGTACCTGCTCCTGAGGTACCATCTCCATATGGGATGTGCTCCTCTCTATCTCTCTAAATAGCTAGTAGTAATGACTTATGTATTACCTCCTCTGGTATGGGCTCCTCCTCAGGTCTCGACCTTTTTAGGGTCGTCTCTATATCATCATTCTTGAGGGGTCTCTTCCCACGGGTGTCTGAATGGCCAGTAAGGCAATCAAATGCCTCATCACCTACCAGTGCTACCTCTAGGGCTGGAGCAGGGGTTGCCCAATATCTATAATAATTCGGCCTTGAACTTGGCCAACTCCTCAGTAACAGTGATTGCTTCGGCAGGCCAAGCTCCCTAAAGCCTCCTATAGACTTTAGTCTCAAATGCATTGATTCCAAGCATCCACTGCTTGGACTCTCTCATCAACTAAGTCTCAGGTGAATGTCTTCATCCTCTTCTCGGAGTCTCGAACAGTCTAATCAATCAATGGCCAGACCTATGTTGACAACTCACGTGGCCTCTCCTTTGTTTATAGCTACCTTGTGTAATAAAGCCTGAAATGCCACCGGAGAGAAAACAGGGTCAACCTGTAAAGTACATGCTACTGGTGCTGGAGTGCTGGAGGATGGTGTAGACTCGATCTCAACTGCTGGTGTAAGCTCTACAATAGCCGGAGTAGTGCCAATAGTAATTGGTGATGAACCTGGAATTTGAGGATCTACCAGGAATGGCTCTAGGATAGTTGGAGGAGTTGCTGGTGGTAAGGCCACCAGGTTCTCATCAGCCTTTATCAGGATGGGATCCATAGTATGTGTGGCCTTGACATGACGATCCTAGTGAGGGTCGATAGGAACATCTATTGCATTGCATAGTTGATGGATCAGACTAGGAACTTTAATAAGATCTTCGTCCGAGCTGCAGCCTCGTGAATCTGCCTCGAAATGATCTGGGCATAATCTATAACATAGCCAACTAGAATGCTGGCCAACAATACGACTCTCTCAAGGGTAATCATATGATCTATGAAGGTTGGCCTAATACACCAATGTATAACGGACCACCAAGACTTGGCCTGGAATGAGAGGTGGGATTTTACTATAGGATTTGCATTGTTTGTGACCCATTTAAGCTCGATACCCGCCTCACAGATTTGGCTGGCTATCCACTGTAGTAGCTCTATCCTGGCTCCAATGACCTTCCCAATCACCACTCTCCTCATTTTATCTATACAACCATCATACTTCGTGATAGACTGAGGCGCTCTATAAGTGGGCCAAAATTGCACTCGTTAGATCATCTCCACTGAAATATCAACTTTCCTCCCTCGGACTGTCACTACCTATAACGTCGATTGCTCAATCAACTTCTTGTTCTTTGGCGGCCCCCGGTGAAGTGTAGCAAAATACGCCACTAGAACTCACAAACTACATAAGGGGCATATTTGCCCAACTGCTGTGTGCTCCACTGTTGTCTATACTCATCGAACCCAGCATCCAATATGGGTACTCTGTCTAAGACTGCGGCATTGAATCTGGACTTCTCATGAAATTGTCGTTCCCTTTTGCCTTGACCCTTAGGCTCCAATCCCTGGTCATATATTTTCTTCATTCCCACAACACACCATTTGGGATCAACCGAGGGCTAATATTGGGTTTTCTCCTGCTGAGGTTGTGAGGTGCTCCCGGACTTTGACTTGGAGCCAGAATGTATGGGAGTCATTTGTGGCAAGCTACTCCTCAAGCCATTTCTCTCAATCTCTTATACCTCCTTTTCAGACTGGGGGGAACTAGTTACTTCCATAGGTTCACATGCTGCACGGACCTAGGTTTAGGGCATATTTGCCAAGAGGTCTATTTGGACCCTGTACACCTCCCTCGAGCCTTTAGATCGCTCAATCTCAGAGGACTTGTCAACTTACCTCCGCCTGAAAGTTTGAATTACCCGTTTGTCCTTTGGAGGCATTATATCTTCAAAGCAACCATTGAGACATGTAAGTACCAAGAGTTCTTAAACTAACAATTTACATACCAAAGAACAAGAAATAGAAACCAAATAAAAAGTAGATAGTCAATGATGTAACTACAAGTTTGCAGTTACGAATGCAATTACGACTTGTAGGGTGACCTATGAGTCGTACGCTCTCCTCGTAGAACCACAAATTCATAGAAATACTTTCTAGTTTCAGATACGAGGCATGGTTACAACTTATTAAGGGACCTACCAGTCGTAGTCCGGGCTCATATCCATTTTTAGAAACATTTTTCAGATCTTAGATAAGCTTATAAGACCCTCACTATGAGTCATAGTAGGCACTTCGACTCGTATGTGAGTCTCGTATGAGAAATGTAAAGAAACTACAGATGACTAATGCTTGCTACTAGGGAGTACTACGACTCATATAGGGACTTACGAATCGTAGGAGTGCCTCGTAGCTGACCGTAGATGGCATGTGTAGTGCATAATATATTCCCATGCAAAGCACAAACCAAACACACAATTCAACAAACTTGGCACACAATAACAATATCAAGTAACTGCCATATAAGCTATCCCTTAATAACGTTAGAAATTTAGAACATCATCCCTAAAAATCGAATTGAATTTAACAGTATGTCAAGCACACCAAAAACAAAATAGTTTCCAATCTCACACTAGATATCAACAAGAAATTCTATTTAGTCCATTTAGACCATTTCAATCTAGACCACCAAATCAACACCTACGAAATACACCCACACTAACTAAATTCTAATTCCAAAAGTAATTCGATCAATGCTTAGAAACAAATAGGCACTACACTGAAGTGATTAAGCATTTACACAATCACAACCACCTAATAAGGAATCTCAAACAAGGTTCAATTCATCACAACATCCTTCAAAGCACACCAACCCTAGGTTTTAAGTTTATATCAAAATATCATAAAATGTGCTTGAACATTTATGGTTAATACATAAACATTAATATATAGCATAACTCACAACCATAGTGCATTAACATTAACAAAGCAACTTACCAAATTGAAGAATAAGTGAACTAATCTACTGTAGATAGAAACACAAGCTGAAACCCTAGAAAATAATGCCCTTGCTGGAAT
>JAOTQR010142452.1:0-20355 GCA_025774065.1 Solanum ossicruentum | reverse complement strand
GATCAATAGGAAGAGGAGGAAATATAAGAAATATCAAGAAAGACTTAACTGCAATTATTTTATTAAATTTCATTATGTCATGAAAATTCCAACTGGAGTAGTACCTTTTGCTATAGGTAATGCAATAATTAGTTTGCTTTTGTATTCTTTTCCTTCTAAATCAATGAAAAATATTAATATTTTTCTATTATATATAATTAATCAAAGTATGTCTATAGAATTCTATGTAATGTTAAAATGCTATTATTTTGATAAATTCGTCTTTTATCAATTCAAAATATTAAAAAATTACACTTTTATGTGAGCCTAAACAAAGTTTAATTTGTTAATTACAATTTTAGGCAAAGTATGACATATTTTGATTTTTTTTTTAATTTTACATATTAGGCAAGTGCAAAACAAATAGATTCTTCTTCTTCATTCCTTAATTCCATAGTGATACCACTATATATAAATATATATATATCATGTATAATGTAAATATCTGTGATACTCTTGAAATATGTGTGTGACATAATGATGTATTAAAAATGATATGACATACAAGTTGTAAATTAAACTAATATTCAGTAGTTTGATGTGTATTTTACAGAGAAAAGATGGTCAAAAAGGAAGAAAAGAAAGTAATCTTATGTAGTGCCGCATCTATACTGTAGATTACATCACAACTGATGGTATCGGTTCTCTTCTTTAGAAAGTTTAAAATAAGAAGCGTTACATGTTACACCGAATGATATTTATATATTATTTACAAAAGATGTAATGTGTAGACAACAAGTCCTTGGTCGGAGGGAGGGAGAGAGAGAGAGAGGGAGAGAGATAATTTTCTATTCATATGAACACAATATACATTCATCCTCTCTATCAAATGTATTTGTATTCAATCAAAGGGAGAATAAATACAAAATATAAATAATAAAAAAATACAAAATACAGTCTAATTTTGTATTCAATTAAAATTAGAAACAACTGATACAAAATAAATATGTAATACAATTCAAAATAAATACATAGTACAATCCTCTCTCCACTCTTTTGATCTAGCTCGCCTCTTCCACCCTCCTTTCTCTCCTCTATCCTCTTAATATGTGATCACTTTGGTACAAATCAGTTTGCTTTTGTATTTTTTTCCTTCTAAATCTACGAAAAACATTAATATTTTTTAATTATACATCATAAATCAAATGAAAACTATAGAATTCTATTTAATGCTAAAATACTGTTAATTTGATAAATTCCTCTTTTATCAATTCAAAATATTGGAAAAAATTACACTTTTATGTGAGCCTAAACAAAGTTTGTCACTTTTATGTGAGCCTAAACAAAGTTTAATTTGTTAATTTCAATTTTAGGCCAAGTATGTCATATTTTGATTTTTTTTTTTAAATTTTACACACTAGGCAAGTGCAAAATAAGTAGATTCTTTTTCACCATTCCTTAATTCTGTAGTGATACCACAATATATAAATATATATCATGTATAATGTGAATATCTGTGATACCCTTGAAAATATGTGTGTGACTTATATTGATGTAATAAAAATGACATGACATACAAGTTGTAAATTGAACTAATATTTAGTAGTTATGTGTATTTTACGGAGAAAAGCTGATCAAAAAGGAAGAAAAGAAAGTAATCTTATGTAGTGCCGCGTCTATACTATAGAATACATCACAACTGATGGTGTCAGTTCTCTTCTTTAGAAAGTTTAAAATAAGAAGCGTTACATGTTACACCGAACAATAATTTATATATTATTTACAAAAGACGCAATGTACAAACAACAAGACCTTGGTCGGAGGAAGAGAAAAAGAGAGGGAGAGAGAATTTTCTATTCATATGAACACAATATACATTCATCCTCTCTATCGAATGTATTTGTATTCAATCGAAGGGAGAATAAATACAAAGTATAACTACTAAAAAAATACAAAATACAGTCTAATTTTGTATTCAATCAAAATTAGAAACAATTGATTCAAAGCAAATATATAATACAAATAAATACATAGTACAATCCTCTCTCCACTCTTTTGATTTAGCTCGCCTCTCCTCCTGCTCCCCCCCTCTTTCTCTCCTCTCTCATCTTAATATGTAATCACTTCGGCACAAGTCAGTTTACTTTTGTATTTATTTTCCTTTTAAATCAGCGAAAAACATTAATAGTTTTCTATTATACATATGCTACAATGCTTTTAATTTGATAAATTCCTCTTTTATCAATTCAAAATATTGGAAAAATTTACACTTTTATGTGAGCCTAAACAAAGTTTATTACTTTCAATTTTAGCCCATGAATGTCATATTTCAATTTTTTTTAATTGTACACACTAGGCAAGTGCAAAAAAAGTAGATTCTTCTTCACCATTCCTCAACTCCGTAGTGATATCACTATATATAAATATATATCATGTATAATGTGGATATCTATGATACCCTTGAAAATATGTGTGACATATAATGATGTATTAAAAATGACATGACATACAAGTTGTATATTCAACTAATAGTCAGTAGTTTAATGTGTATTTTACGGAGAAAAGCTGATCCAAAAAGAACAAAAGAAGGAAATCTTACGTAGTACCACATCTATAGTGTAGAATACGTTACAACTGTTGTTCGTCCTATTTTTTAGAAGCTAAAAATAAGAAGCGTTATATTTTACACTGAATGACAATTTATATATTATTTACAAAAGACGTAACATGCAAACAACAAGACCCTGACCGGAGAGAGAGAATTTGCTATTCATGCGAACACAATATACATTTCATCCTCTCTATCAAATGTATTTGTACTCAATTAAAAAGAGAGTGAATACAAAATATTATTAATAAAAAAAATACAAAATACAATCTAATTTTGCATTCAATCAAAAATAGAAACAATTGATACAAAATAAATACATAATACAATTCATCTCTCCACTTTTTTGATCTCAGTTGACGCTTCTCCCCCTCCCCCCCTCTCTCCTCTTATATTAATCACTTTGACACAAATCAATTTGCTTTTATATTCTTTTCTTTCTAAATCAGTGAAAAAATATTAATATTTTTCTATTATACATAATTAATCAAAGTATAATTATAGAATTCCATTTAACGCTAAAATGTTGTTATTTTGATAAATTCCTCTTTTATCAATTCAAAATATTTTTAAAAAAATTACATTTTTATGTGAGCCTAAACAAAGTTTTTTACTTCCAATTTTGGCCAAGTCATATTTTGTTTTGTTTTATAAACTTTTACACACTAGGGCAAGTGCAAAAAAAAGTAGATTCCTCTTTACTATTCCTCAACTCTGTAGTGATAACACTATATATAAATACATATCATGTATAATATGGATATCTATGATACTCTTGAAAATATATGTGTGACATATAATGATGTATTAAAAATGACATGACATATAAATTGTAAATTGAACTAATATTCAACAGTTTTATGTGTATTTTACTGAGAAAAGCTAGACAAAAAGAAAGAAAAGAAGGAAATCTTATGTAGTGCCATGACTATAGTGTAGAATACATTACAGCTGGTGTCGGTTCTCTTCTTTAAAAAGTTTAAAATAAGAAGCATTACATGTTACACCGAATGACAATTTATATATTATTTACAAAAGACGTAACGTGCAAACAACAAGGCCTTGGCCGGAGAGAGAGAGAGAGAGAGAGAGATAGAGAGAGAGGGAGAGAGAATTTGCTATTCATACGAGCACAATATACATTCATCCTCTCTATTAAATGTATTAGTATTCAATCAAATAGAGAATAAAATGTAAAATATAACTAATTTAAAAAAAATACAAAATAGAGTCTAATTTTGAATTCAATCAAAATTAGAAACAATTGGTACCAAATACATACATAATACAATTCAAAATAAATACAGAATACAATCCTCTCTCGACTCTTTTGATCTGGCTCGCCTCTTCTCCTTCCCCCCTCTCTCTTCTCTCTTCTCTTAATTTGTACGACCTCCGTCCCATTTTATGTGATTCTTTGACTTGGCACAGTGTTTAAGAAAAAAATAAAACTTTTGAAACTTGTGGTCTAAAATCATTCTGAGATATTTGTGCGGTTGAGAATCATTTCAAGGAAAAGCTGCCATATAAAGTGGAACAGTGAAAGTAATTACTTTGATACAAATCAGTTTGCTTTTGTATATTTTTCCTGCTAAATCAGTGAAAAAATCTTAATATCTTTTTATTATACATAATTAATCAAAGTATAGAATTCTATCTAATGCTAAAATGTTGTTAATTTGATAAATTCCTCTTTTATCAATTCAAAATATTGATAAAATTTACACTTTTATTTGAGCCTAAACAAATTTTGTTACTTTCAATTTTGGCCCAAGTATGTCATATTTTGATTTTTTTAAATTTTTTTTACATACTAGGCAAGTGCAAAAAAGTAGATTCTTCTTCACCATTTCTCAACTCCGTAGTGATGTCATTATATATAAATATATATTATGTATAATGTGGATATCTGTGATACCCTTGAAAATATGTGCGTGACATATAATGATATATTAAAAATGACTTGACATACAAGTTGCAAATTCAACTAATATTCAGTAGTCTAATGTGTATTTTATGGAGAAAAACTGGTCGAAAGGAAGAAAAGAAGGAAATCTTACGTAATGCTACGTCTATAGTGTAGAATACATTACAGTTAGTGTTGGTTCTTTTCTTTAGAAAGTTTAAAATAAGAAGCGTTACATGTTACATTTAATGATAATTTATATATTATTTAGAAAAGATGTGACATGCAAACAACAAGACCTTGGTCGGAGAGAGAGAGAGAGAGAAAGAGAGAGAATTTTCTATTCATACGAACACAATATACATTTCATCCTCTCTATCAAATGTATTTGTATTCAGTCAAAGAGAGAATTAATACAAAATATAATTCATAAAAAAAATAGTCTATTTTTGTATTCAATCAAAATTAGAAACAATTGGTACAAAATAATTACAAAATACAATTCAAAATAAATACAGAATACAATCCTCTCTCCACTTCTGTGATCTTTCTCGCCTCTTCTCTCTCTCTCTCTCTCCCCTCTTAATATGTAATACTCACTTTGGCACAAATCAGTTTACTTTTGTATTCTTTTCCTTCTAAATCAGTGAAAACATTAATATTTTTCGATTATATATAATTAATCAAAGTAAAGCTATAGAATATGATTTAATGGTAAAATGCTGTTATTTTAATAAATTCCTCTTTTATCAATTCAAAATATTAAAAAAAAATTACACTTTTATGCGAGCCTAAACAAAGTTTGTTACTTTCAATTTTGGCCCAAGTATGTCATATTCCATTTTTTTTTAATTTTACACACCAGCCAAGTGCAGAAAAAGTAGATTCTTCTTCACCATTCCTCAACTCCATAGTGATACCACTATATATAAATATATGTTATGTATAATGTGGATATCTATGATACTCTTGAAAATATGTGTGTGACATATAATGATGTATTAAAAATGACATGACATACATGTTGTAAATTGAACTATATATTTAGTAGTTTGATGTGTATTTTACAAAGAAAAGCTAGTGAAAAAAGAAGAAAAGAAGGAAATATTATATAGTGCCACGTCTATAATGTAGAATACGTCATAGCTGGTGTCGGTTCTCTTCTTTAGAAAGTTTAAAATAAGAAGTATTACTGTAACGATCTGATAGACTATGTTGAGAACTTGTCCTCTTCTTCTTTTTTTTAAAATGTCCTTCTCGTAAAACCTTTAGTGGGTATTTCAAAATTTTCAATAACTAAGACTACGTATTATTTTACGTAACATGGGAAATTAATATCTTGAGAGGGGAAAGACTTGTTGGATTTTGATCATTACTTCCACTTAAGAAAATTTTTTAGTAGACAAAAAATAATGACAACACTAAGTGGAATCTAAGGCTTTTGCATATGCATTGTTATAAAGATTCGTTACTAATTGATAAGGAGACAACCTTGAGTGGAGATGGTCATCATAAATTAAATACTATCTTATAATTATTATTCTCATTATAGGAATTATTTTATGGTTGCATTACCAGATTAGGATAGTATATATACCTATTACCTTAATACTTCATAATCAAGTTAGAAAAGAGAGTAGAAAGAGAGGGAGATTTGGGAACAAAGTGGCGACATGAGGTTAGCATAATTCTCCAAATTTTGACAAATCATAAGAGGTAATCCTCCAATTTGCTTATGTACCTTATATTATAATAGCATTAGTTTGTTAACATATATGTCTCTCCTTTATTATTACCCTTCTGCCAATGCTTTTGGTTCTCGTACTTTGACACTCTTCTGTCCAGTGCTTTTGGTTCTTTGTTTGAACAAACTTATTACTTAGTTGTATGTATAGCTTCGGATAGGTATTTAAATGCATATGTTTATGTATTAAGATTAGGGGTTCGTATTATATGAATAACCATTAGAACTATATTATTTGAAGGATTTAAGGTTGAATCCTAGACTTGAAATTTTGAGAATTTACTATGGAATTGAATTTTCAGGTGGGAAATCTTAAGTTTTATCCTTTGTTGTTAGGATTTGGGTGGTCCGTATAGTCATGGTTATACATATGTATGGTCTGTAATTACTTCCTTATAATTTGAGAAAGTGGAGAGAAAAGTGAATTGTTGAGGACCTGGAGATATGTTTACATTAAAGCATTAAGTATTGAATTGTGTAATAGAAACATGGGTAGAAAAACTATTAGTAAATGATGTGGGTTTGGTGGTAGTTTGGTAATTATTGTTTTGTATGTATATCAAGTTTAATGGAAATTGATTTTTTAAGGATGGACAAAGTGGGATAGTATTATTGACTATTGGGATGTTGAGACATATAATGGCTACTATCACATTTTAATTATTGTTATTTCTTGCTTGGTATATTATGATTTAAATTTAGACATTGGAAGAAAAACATTGGGTGAATTATATTATGTGAATTTTCTTATATGTAGAGAAATAAAGACTTAATACTAGTTTTAAATTTTGAGAACTTGACTATAGATTTTGGGTATTTTTAGTTTGATAATCTTATGGTAATAGTTTATTTGACTAGATCGTGATGCTACCTAAAGGGAAAGACTCAAGTATTTAATTGATTGTGATTTGACTAAGGCAAGCGGACTTTCAAATCTTTGGAATTCTCGTATAATTCTCAAATTATCCTTTCTCCTACGTGTGATACATGAAATATTTTAATATTATAAGAAATGGGATGATTAAGATATGAATGTGAGTTGTTGTGCTACTTGAATTAAAAAATGTGGTTAAGTGATGAGAACTCTATATTTTTGAGATATAGTGTTGTGGTTGATGATTATGAGTGGATTTATTTGTGAAATTCATCTCATGTGCATTCATTCCATATCATACATATTTGCATCGGTTTTAGATATGGATATGAGTAAGATGATAACAATTGGGGCTGAGGTGTTACTGGCCGAGAATGATGTCGAGGTCTTTGCCGACGAAATTATGATGTTGAAATATTTACTTGTGATATTGTAACATCGAGGCCTTTGTCGGTGAGTTAAGATGGTTAAATCTTTTGTGATACCGGGGTCTTTGCCGACGATAATATTATGCCGAGGTCTTTACTGGCGATGATGTGATGTTAAGATATTATCAGAGATGATGTGATGCCGAGGTCATTGCCGGCGATTATTGTATAAGCATTACATCTCATCATTGCATATTCTTGCATAGCATGATGCCATTCTTATAATTGATTATGTTATCTCTTGTGAGTTGTAGCTTGTTTTTTGGAATTTTAATATTGTGAAATACTATCTTTATTATTATGTGTTGTTGGACTGGACTGACTTTCTGTGCAGGTTGTAGTCATAGAGGACGATTGAGATGAAAGGAGTTTGCGTATTCTATTAGAGTTACTTTGTTTTGTTAGTTGACTTTCTGGGTACTGCAGTGTGTTTGATACTCACCCCTTGTTTCTACACTTGTGAGCTCGAACAGTGAATAGTATTTTCCTTGATTATCTGAGGCTTCCCAAGAGACTTAGAGAGGTAGTTGTTGTCATTTGACTGGCTCTCTTGTTCCTATTTCTTCTATGTTTTGTTCTACTCGAGAATAAAGATAGTTTGAACTTGTATTTCTTTGATTTTCTATATTGCTAGTGACTTGTACACGTGACAACCAATCCTTGGGTATTATTTAAGTTTATGGAAATTTCCAGCTTTAGTTATTTACTCTATTTAATTACTTCACATGTTGTATCTATTTTCTCATTGGGTTATGACTGACTTGTTCTGGTGGATTTGAGCAAGTGCCATCATGTGCATGTTTGGGTCGTGCAGTTGGTATCAAAGCATAGGTTCATACGTCTCACATGTGTACAAGCCAAGTCTAAATAGAGTCTTGAGGATCGGTACAGAGATGTATGTACTTATCTTTGAGAGGCTATAAGGACTACTAGGAAGATTCTTTTTTCATTCTCTCTCATTGTGCATAGTTATCTTCCTTTATAATGAGTGGTGCCTATGTTCTTTCAACATATGGAAAGAATTAGAGCTACTATTACTGGTGCTAGAGATGAGGTTGCTCCCGAGATAGTTGTTGAGGCCCCAATTAGAGGTAGGGGAAGGGGTCAAGCTAGAGATCGTGTTCATGGACAGACGTTAGTGAGAGGACATGCCCAAGAAGAAACACTAATTAGAGGGCATGCTATAGGGGCTTCTCTAGAGCCATAAATCGAGGTTAATAAAGATCAGGCTCTTCCAGAGCCCACAACTACACATTCACTTTAGGACACCCTGTAGAGGATGATGGGTATGCTTGAAAACATCACTAAGAGGGGTGGTACGACAGGCATGCAGCGAGTTTCTCAAATGAGAGTGGAAGAACATACTTCAGGATAACATCAGGGTATAGTTAATCAGGATTACGTGGGTCATCCCCTAGTGGTTCCTGCACCAGCTATTGGGGCACAAACCACTCCAGAAGCGATTTTAGCAGTATATGATCAAATTAGTTATTAAAGACTTCAAAAGATGAGACCACCTCAATTTCACGGTGGTAAGAACAAGAATGCTCATGAGTTTCTAACTATGTGTCATGAGATGCTAGATGTAGTGGGGTTGGTTGATCAGTGTGGTGTCTATTTTGTGGCACTTCAATTATGTGGATTAGCCAGGGAGTGATGGAGGACTTATGTAGGGTCTAGACCAGTTGGATCCCCTCCAGTGGATTGGAGTGTGTTCTCCAGTTCTTTTAAAGAGCACTTTATTCCTTGGAGTGTACAAGAGGAGAGTTGATTGGGATTCGAGGACTTAAGATAAGGTATGATTATTAGTGAGTATGAAGCTCGTTTTTGTCAGTTATCCCGACATGCCTTAGCTATGATTCCAAATGAGGAGGAGAGAGTCCTTAGAATTGTGAGGGGTTTGAACTTCTCGATTAGATCCTATATGTTCAGAGCAGCTCATGAAGGGGTTTCTTTTCAATCTATTATGAGCACTACCAAGGATGCAGAGTTGCTAGCTCGAGAAGAGTTTGGAGACCCTAAGAGGGATAGTACTACGAGTCAATTTTTTGGTACTTTATCAGGAGGTAGGGGTTCTCATAGGAGTGGTGGATCTTTTAGGCAACATGGTCCTGTGCATGCGTTTATGCCAGCGGCCGAGGGTGGGAAGATGTCTTGAGGGTCCCATAGTTCCACCCGTGGTAGCCATGGTAGTTCTTTCAGTGGACAACAGTCTTCCACAGTGAGGTCTTATTTTGGGTGTGGGGATCCAATTCGACTGTGTCCCTTTTAGATTCATTCGGGACCCCATCGTACTAATTCAGCAACTCCAGTTAGAGGTTCAGCTCCATCGGCCAGGTGTCGGGGCAGGGGTCAAACTACTAGGGGTGGAAGGACTCCAGATAGTGGTAATTTGGTCCCATGTGGTGGAGATCTATGTGTAGCTCAAACAGGTGGTGGCAGATGAGCTCTGTGCTATGCGTTTCCTGGAAGACCCGATGCAGAGGCTTCATATGACATTACTACAGGTATTGTTCCAGTCTGTCATCGGCCTGCATCTGTGTTATTTGATCCCGAATGTACCTACTCTTATGTGTCTACATACTTTTCGTCTGCTTTTAACTTATTTTGTGATCGAATATCAGTGCCTATGTATGTTTCTACATCAGTAGGTAAACCTTTAGTGATGGATCGAATGTATCGATCCTATCTTGTTTCTCTGGCTAAGTATGATACTTGGGTGGATATGATCATTCTAGATATGGTAGACTGAGATGTTATCTTGGGGATGGATTGACTTTCTCCTTATCATGTTATCCTTGATTGCTACGCAAAAACTATGACCTTAGCCATGCCCGGGGTACCAAAGATTGAATGGAAGGGTGATAGTGGTTCTTATCCAAGCAAAGTTATCTCCTACATCCATGCCCAGAAATTAATTGATAAGGGGTGTTTGTCTTACTTCGCTTTTATTCGAGATACTAGTATTGAACTACCTTCTATAGAGTCTATCCCTATGGTTCAGAAGTTTATCGATGTGTTTCCCACTGACCTTCCATGTGTTCCACCCGATAGGGATATTAACTTTCCAATTGACCTAGAGCCAGGTACTAAGCCCATCCCCATTCCTCCATATAGAATGACTCCAGCTGAGTTGAAAGAATTGAAGGAGCAACTCCAAGAGCTGTTGTGCAAGGAATTTATTAGCCCTAGTGTATTACCTTGGGGTGCCCTAGTCTTGTTTGTGAAAAAGAAAGATGGGTCTATAAGGATGTATATTGATTACAGGTAGTTGAGCAAGGTGACTATTAAGAACAAGTACCCTCTTCCCCGTACTGATGACTTTTTTGATTAGCTTCAAGGAGCGGTTGTGTTCTCTTAGATTGACTTGAGGTCTGGTTATCATCAGTTGAAGATTAGGGTATCAGATATTCCTACAACAACGTTTCAAACTCGTTATGACTTCTATGAAATTTTGGTGATGTCCTTTGGGTTGACTAATGCCCTTGCAACATTCATGGGGTTGATGAATAGGGTACTTCATTCATACTTAGATTCTTTTGTTATAGTATTCATTGATGATATCTTGGTATATTCTAAGACTGAGGCTGATCATGATCGTTACTTGAGGATAGTGTTATAGAGATTGAGAGAGAAAAAACTATATGCAAAATTCTCCAAGTATGAGTTTTGGCTTGATTCGATAATGTTCTTAGGGCTTGTGGTTTCTAAGAGGGGATTAGAGTAGATCCGGCTAAGGTTGAGGCAGTTAGAGGTTTGTCAAGGCCTACTTCAGTTACTGAGATTCGTAGTTTTGGTGGGGTTAGCTGGGTATTATAGGCGATTTATTCTGGGTTTTTCTTCCATTGCAACCCCACTGACTAGAATAACTCAGAAGAATGTAGTCTTTCACTGGTATGATTAGTGAGAGGCGACTTTCCAAAATCTTAAGACTTTGTTGACTTCAACTCCCATTTTGATGCTACCTGAGGAAGGTGTGGACTTTACGGTGTATTGTGATGCTTCATGAGTTGGTTTAGGTTGTGTTTTATCGTAAAAAAGGGGAATGTTATTTTCTATGCTTCTAGGCAGATAAAGGTTCATGAGAAGAACTATCCTACTCATGACTTAGAGTTAGCGACTGTGGTTTTTGTGCTTAATCTATGGCGTCATTACTTATATGGTGTGTACTGTGAGGTCTCCACTAATCGTAAGAGTCTTCAATATATTTTTAATCAAAAGGATCTGAACTTGAGGCAACGTAGGTGGATGGAGTTTTTAAAGGACTATGATTTGACCATCTTATACCATCCAGGGAAGGCTAACGTGGTGGCCGATGCCTTGAGTTGAAAGACTTCTAGCATGGGGAATCTAGCTTCCATTCAATTTGAGGAGCGACTTTTGGCCAGAGGTGTTCAGCGTCTAACTAATGGCTTAGTGAGGTTACAACTTTCTAATAAGGGTGGTATACTTGCCTTCGTAGAGGCTCGTTCTTCCTTGATAGACCAGATTCGCAAGCGCCAGTTGAGGATGAGAAGTTTTGTATTATCAGAGACAAAGTGATCAGGGGAGAGGCTAAGGAGACAGTGCTTGATCCTAATGGTGTTTTGAGGATTGGAGGTCAATTTTGTGTACCTAAGGTGACTGACTTGATTAGATTGATTCTTGAGGAAGCCCATTGTACTCGTTATTCCATTCATCCAGTGGTAACAAAGATGTATGATGACCTGACTCAGAATTACTGGTGGTATGGCATGCAAAAAGACATTTCACATTTTGTGTTCAAGTGTTTAACTTTTCAGCAGGTTAAGTACAAGCACCAACGACCTAGAGGTGAGTTTGAAAGGATACCCATTCCTACGTGGAAGTGGGAGCGTATCACCATGGATTTCATGGTGGGTTTGCTCACTACAGTGGCTGGTTTTGACTCTAACTGGGTGGTTGTAGATCGATTAACTAGGGTTGTCCATTTCATTCCTGTTAAGTTTAAGTATACAGTGGAGAAGTTAGCTGAGCTTTACATCAGTTAGATAGTTAGATTGCATGGTGTGCCTATTTCTATCATTTCTGACCGAGGCTCAGTCTTCACTTAACATTTTTGGAGGGCCTTGCAGTATGTTCTAGGTACTCAGTTGGATATGAGTTCGGCCTTTCACCCTCAGACAGATGGACAGTCTGAGTGGACTTTTTAAGTGCTAGAGGATATGCTTTGAGCATGTGTGATTGATTTTGATTCTTGCTGGAATCAACATTTGGCCTTAGCAGAGTTTGCCTACAATAATAGTTATCACTCTAGAATTTAGATGGCTCTATTCAGGCTTTGTATTGTAAATGATGTAGGCCTCCGATTGGTTGGTTTGATTCCGCTAATATGGACTCATTAGATATAGACTTTCTCAGGAATACTATGGAGCAGGTCAGTATAATTCATAACAGGTTGTTGGCCACTCAGAGTCGACAAAAAAATTATGCAGATAAGAGAGTTTAAGCCCTAGAGTTTATAGTAGGTGATCATGTTTGGCTTAAAGTGTCACCTATGAAGGGTATTATGCGGTTCGGTAAAAAGGGAAAGATTTGCCCTTGATTCATTGGTCCATTTGAGATTTTGGAGCGAGTTGGTGTGGTGGCCCATAGACTGGCTTTCCACCTACCTTATCATCCATTCATCTTGTGTTTCAAGTCTTCATGCTCCGAAAGTATGTGCCCGATGAGTCTCATATATTCTCGTTTGATTCGATGGCCTTGAGTCTAGACTTGTCCTTTGAAGAGGAGCTTATAGCTATTTTTGATAGACTGGTTCACAAGCTTAGAAACAAAGAGATAACTTCTGTGAAGGACAAATGGAAGAACCGTCTAGTTATAGAGGCGACTTAGGAGATGGGGTCCGATATGCGTGCTAAATATCCTCATCTTTTCGAAACTTCATGTACTTTCTTCTACCTTATGTTCGAGGAAGAACTGATTTTTTAGTGGTGGATAATGTAAGGACCCGATAGGCTATTTTGAGAACTTGTCCTCTTATTCTTTTTCTTAAAACATCCTTCTCGTAAAAATTTTAGTGCGTATTTCAAATTATTCAATAACTAAGACTACATATTATTTTAAATAACTTGGGAAATGAATATCTTGAGGGGGAGGCTAGACTTGTTGGATTTTGATCATTACTTCCACTTAAGAAAATCTTTTCGTAGACAAAAAATAATGGCAACACTAAGTGGAATCCAGCTTTTGCACCTATATTGTTATAAAGATTCGTTACTAATTAATAAGGAGACAATCTTGAGTGGCCATGGTCATCATAAATTAAATACTATATCTTGTAATTATTATTCCCATTATAGAATTATTTTATGGTTGCATTACAAGATTAGGATAGTATATATACCTGTCACCTTAATACTTCATAATCAAGTTAGAAAAGAGAGGAGAAAGAGAGGAGGATCCAGGAATGAAGTGACGATGTGAGGCAGCATAATTCTCCAAATTGTGACAAATCATAAGAGGTAATCCTCCAATTTGCTTATGTATCTTATATTATAATAGCATTAGTTTGTTAACATATATGTCTCTCCTTTATTATGACCCTTCTACCAATGCTTTTGGTTCTCATGCTTTAATTTGGCACTCTTCTGTCCAGTGCTTTTGGTTCTTTGTTTGACGAACTTAATACTTAATTGTATGTATAGCTTCAGATAGGTATATAAATGTATATGTTTATGTATTAATATTAGGGGTTCGTATTACATGAATAATCATTAGAACTATATTATTTGAAGAACTTAAGGTTAAGTCCTAGACATGAAATTTTGAAAATTTACTATGAATTGGATTTTCAGGTGGGAAATCTTAAATTTTATCCTTTGTTGTTAGGATTTGGGTGGTCCATATAGTTATGGTTATACATGTATATGGTCTATAATTGCTTCCTTATAATTTGAGTAAGTGGGCAGAATAGTGAATTGCTGAGGACCTGGAGATATGTTTACATTAAAGCATTAAGTATTGAATTGTGGAATAGAAACATGGGTAGAAAAATTATTAGTAAATAATGTGGGTTTGGTAATTATTGTTTTGTATGTATATCAAGATTAATGGAAAATGATTTGTTAAGGATGGACAAAGTGGGTAATATTATTGACTATTGGGATGTTGAGACATATAGTGGTTACTACCACGTTTTAGTTATTGTTATTTCTTGCTTGGTGTATTATGATTTAAATTTAGTCACTGAAAGATAAGCATTATGTGTATTATATTATGTGAATTTTCTTAAATGTAGAGAAATAAAGACTTAATCCTAGGCATAAAATTTGAGAACTTGACTATAGATTTTTGGGTATTTTTAGTTTGGTAATCTTATGGTAATACTTTCTTTGACTAGATTGTGATGTTACAGATTCTATTCTAAAGGGAAAGGCTCAAGTGTTTAATTGATCGTGATTTGACTAAGGCTCAAGTGTTTAATTGATCGTGATTTGACTAAGGCAAGTGGACTTTCAAAACTTTGTAATTCTCATAGAATTCTCAAATTATCCTTTCTCCTACGTGTGATATATGAAATATTTTAATAGTATAAAAAATGGGGTGATTAAGATATGAATGTGAGTTGTTGTGCTACTCGAATCGAAAAATGTGATTAAGTGATGAGAACTCTATATTTGTTAGATATAATGTTGTGGTTGGTGATTATGAGTAGATTTGTTTGTGGAATTCATCTCATGTCATACATATTTGCATAGGTTCTGCATATGGATATGAGTAAGATGATAACAATTGGGGCTGAGGTCTTTACCGGCCGAGAATAATGCCGAGGTCTTTGCCGATGAAATTATGATGTTGAAATATTTACTTGTGATATTGTGACACCAAGGTCTTTGCCGACGAATTATGATGTTGAAATCTTTTGTGATGACGAGATCTTTGCCGGCGATAATATTATCCCGAGGTCTTTACCGCCGATGATGTAGTGTTGAGATATTATCAGTGATGATGTGATGTCGAGGTTATTGCCGGCGATTATTGCATAAGCATTGCATCTCATCATTGCATATTCTTGCATAACACGATGTCATTCTTGTAATTGATTGTGTTATCTCTTGTGAGTTGTAGCTTGTGCTTTGGAATTTTGATATTGTGAAATACTATCTTTATTCTTATGTGTTGCTAGGCTGGCCTGACTTTTTGTGCAGGTTGTAGTCATGGAGGACGATTAGGACGAAAGGAGTTTGTGTATTCTATTAGACTTACTTTGTTTTGTTAGTTGACTTGTTGATACCACGTTGTATTTGGTAGTCACCCCTTGTTTCTACACTTGTGAGCCCGGACTGTGAATAATATTTTTCTTGATTATCCGAGGCTTCCTAAAAGACTTAGAGAGGTAGCTATTGCCATCTGGATGACTCTCTTATTCTTATTTCTTTTGTGCTTTGTTCTACTCGAGCAGAAAGACAGTTTAGACTTATATTTCTTTGATTTTCTGTATTGCTAGTGACTTGTAAACGTGACAACCAATCCTTGGTTGGTATTTAAGTTTTTGGAAATTTTCAGCTTTAGTTATCTACTCTATTTAATTACTTCTGCATGTTGTGTCTATTTTCTCATTAGGTTATGACTGACTTATTTTGGTAGGTTTGAGAAAGTGCCATCACACTCATTTTTGAGCCATGATAGTCACATGTTACACCGAATGATAATTTATACATTATTTACAAAAGTCGTAACGTGCAAATACCAAGGCCTTGGCCAGAGAGAGAATATGCTATTCATACGAACATGTACAATATATATTCATCCTCTCTATCAAATATATTTGTATTCAATCAAAGTGACAATGAATACAAAATATAATTGATAAAAAAAGGAAATACAAAATATAGTCTAATTCTGTATCCAATCTAAATTTGAAACAATAGATACATACTAAATGCATAATACACTTCAAAATAATACAAAATATAATTTTCTCTCCTCTCTTTTGATCTCGCTCCCCCCCCCCCCCCCCTCTCTCTCTCTCCCCTCTTAATATGTATTCACTTTGACACAAATCAATTTGCTTTTTAATTCTTTTTCTACTGAATCAGCAAAAAAATATTAATATTTTTCTATAATATATATTAAGCGAATTATAGTTATAGAGTCCTATTTAATTCTAAAATGTTGTTATTTTGATAAATTCCTCGTTGATCAATTCAAAATATAGAAGAAAACTACACTTTTGTGTGAGCCCAAACAAAGTTTGTTATTTTCAAAATTAATTTCAAATCAAATGGTCAACTTTCCAACTATCAAAATTCAGAAAATTAAAATTTTGATTTTAACTTAAACTCTTCTAGTTAATTCACTCTCGTATCACTATGAATCATATCACTCTCAAACAGAGCATGAGGGAAAATAATGAAACAATGCAAACCATGAGATGCAAAATTTCTTCATGAAAGTCTAAATAATAGGTGATTCAATGACGGCTAAGCGGAGTCAAGATGCATTGTATATCATATCTGTTTCAACTTCAATATAGTGCTGCACTAGAAATTTGTCCATTTGATTTGAAAATAATCTTGAAATTGTTTGAAGAAGGAAAAAGGGAAGAAAGAAAACAGATATTAGAGGTAAGAGAGGAAAAGATGATTAGTTATGGATATTTTAGTTGGGTCTAGATATGGAGCTATTGATATGGGTCAAAATGGGTGGGGATAAATTCAATTGGTTAGTATTTACAATAAATACAAAATAAAATGAGATAGCAAACTATACAGTAAGCAATCTGAAAACATATAAGATACATATAAACGTTATTATACATAAGTGATAGTTCTTCATCGATTTAAATCAAAGCAAAAGTGAATGAGTTTATCATTGAAAATTCAAAATCCGATGAGTAAAAATTCAGATCACTGGATTAATTTTGGCAATATACAATTCAAATAATTAGTATGTAGCGATGAAAATAAAATTAATCGAATATCTTACACATTTTATATATACTTTTGCAGAAATTAAAATTATTTTTTTGGGGTGATTTTTTGATAAACCAGTGAGAATTGTGTTTTTCATTTTGAGAAAGTCACCTTAGGAAAGGCTTTCTAATAAAATATAACAACCATAAATTAATGGATTGTTTCCTTTTAAAAAGACTAAAATTTCAGCCTTCCATCAATTGCCTTTGTATAGAATTTATTTAGCCGAAATATACAAATAGTGAGTCATGATTATAGTTATGAAATGTAATTTCTTAAACTATAACCATTTTGACTTATTAAGTTTCAACAGTAAATTGTTTATGAAAATTCTTTATTCTTCTTCACTATTCTTCAACTACGTAATGATATCATTATATATATATATATATATATCATGTGAATATCTGCGATACCCTTAAATATACTAAGCCATGAAATTAAAAAAGCTAGTTTTTAGGGGGAAGATTGCACTAAAATGCACATATAATTACTATGATTTGGTCATCATTAAAAAGAGAATATGTTGAGCTATAACCTATGCTATATTCATTGGTCCATAAGCTATGCTACATATGAAGTTTTAATGAATAAGAAGCATAACACGTGAAAATCGAATGCCAAACATGTCTCAGATAAGGACCCATAGTGTTTCCTGAAAATATTGTGTAGGTGCAGACTAAGTAAGAAATCAAGATGAAAATATTATTTTCTCCGTATAAAAAAGAATAATCTACTTTCATTTTTGTTTTGTTTAAACAAAAAAATAAACTTTTTTTTGACAAAACTTTAATTTCAACTTTTCATGTGACATGTTTAAAACTACAAGATTAAAGGACATTTTGTTACATTTAACATAACAATAATTTAGGACCACAAGATTAAAAGTTTTCTTTATTTTCTTAAACTCCGTACTAGTCAAACTGACACGTGAAATGGATTAGGTTCTTGGATTATTCTTGAACTTTTTCTTGTTGGTAGGGATGACAATGGGGTGCGTGCGGGGTGCAGGACGGGTTGAGCTCAACCCACAAAATTTTTAAGCCGATCCGCTCCGCCTCGTCCCACACCTCATGATTACTTTTTTCATTTTCAACCCTCTCCGCCCCGCCTTGGAGCTCAGCTTAAAGTTTAAACTTCTTTTATTTTTTAATTGAATTTAATTTTTTTCCGCTAATTAACGTCTCAACAACTAATTAACTATTGTTAGTTGACATTTTACAATTATTTCTTAATCGTGACTTAAAGTTTCTAATTAACATTTTAACAATTAACAATTATCGGACATGTCTAGTTTAAATTTTAGAGAAAAAATTAAATTAAAGTCGATGTTTAATATAAAAAGTTTATATCTTTGGTTTTTACTAATTATAAAAATTTAATTTCTTCGAATTCATATTTGATTCTTTAAACACGCAACCCCCCCCTCCATCCCACATTAGTTTTAAAAATAGCTATTTTAACCTGTGCACCCGCATAACTCTAAATTCACCCCGCCCCGCTCTAAACCCGCCCTGCCCTGCTCCGCCCCGCTCCGTTGCCATCCCTACTTTGTTGGTTTTGAAGAACAAGAAACGACCGTTTCTACTCCTATATAAGGCATTATAGAGATGTTGCTAAAGAAGAGAGAATATAAGAGACTCAAACATCTAAAGAGAGAATATATTCAAAGTATCTTCTTAAGAGATAGGGAGTCAACTAGCAACGTGAAGAAGAACCTATTCCTATCAAGATTATTGATACAGTTTTTAGTTATCTAGTTTGATTCTTTCTTCTTAAATTGTAAATTTTTTACATTCATAAAGTATTTGTATTAGGTGTTTAATCCATCTGTTGTATGAGCTTTCACTACATGAGATAGAAACTTGAAAGGGGCAGCTATAGGTGTGGCAAAATTAAACAAAACCTGTCAAACACGTTGAAGTTTAACCCGCCTATTTAGTAGCTCAACTCAATCCATTTAAATTGAATTGATATGCAATATGAAATTGACTCGAGAGATATCTTGTCAAAATTATTTTGGAATCCTTTTTTTTAAAAAAATTGATATGTTTTATACAACTTGAATAAAGAAAAATATAATCTAATTAAGTACTGAAATATTGAAAAGAACAAATAATATAAATAAAACTTAGTAAAAGTTGGGCTGGATTATGTCTTGATTCACTCTATAACCAATTAGTCAACCCGCTTTGACCCAACCCATATTGATCCAAGAAAATTCGAAATGGGTTGGGTCGGGTCTCACTCCGTTTGTTATCTTGACCCATTATATCCTGCTCAAATTTGTTACAACCTGCTCAATTGTTATCTCTAAGCAGTTGTAACCATAAAATTTGCTCAAATTTTAGTGAAAATTGATGGAAAATCTTATTGGGATATGATGATTTTTGATTCAGGGGAGCGAGGAGTTTTTTAAGTAAAATTCTGATGCATTTTCTTATTCTAAATCACTTCTTGATTAGTAATTTAATAATTTGATTTTTCAATACATAAAATAACATAATTTTTTAGCTTAGACTGATCGATGGGCATGTAATCCATCTTATAGAACAGTTACATGGAGTAGGAATTGATCATGGTATTTGGTAACTACTTCTAGATGCGTATAAAATATTTTCCTCACGAGTAGTGCAATAGGTTTTAAAGTGGTTTAAATGGTTATGAACTACTCGCCTTATGGACTATATTTTAATTAAATTTTCTTCTAAAAGAATGCTGTGTAGTTACTCGCTCATATCTTGATTGAATCAGTGAGAAATGGAAAAAGCAATTTACATCGACAGTATAGTATGAGAACAACTTGTCAATATATCAATTAATAGTTGAAAAAGTGGAGCATTTTTATTTTATTTTGACAACTTTAAGCAAATGGAGAAAG
>JAOTQR010142403.1:0-57955 GCA_025774065.1 Solanum ossicruentum | reverse complement strand
ACTCTGAATACTAGATATGACCTCAAAATAACAGGGGTCAAGGTCGGCTAGTGAGACGATGGGGGATAAGCTTCATCATCGAGAGGGAAACAGCCGGATCACCAGCTAAGGCCCCTAAATGACCGCTCAGTGATAAAAGAGGTAGGGGTGCAGAGACAGCCAGGAGGTTTGCCTAGAAGCAACCACTAATCGAACGCTCTGCGCTGAAGATGAACGGGGCTAAGCGATCTGCCGAAGCTATGGGATGTAAAAATACATCGGTAAGGGAGCGTTCCGCCTTAGAGGGAAGCCTCCGTGCGAGAGGTAGTGGAAGAAGCGGAAGCGAGAATGTCGGCTTGAGTAATGCAAACATAGATCAAACTAAAAAGGGGATAGCGGTGGCCCTCTTCATGGCCGCCTCATGTATCAGCTCTACAATAAGGCTCTCCCAATTAATCTTATAGCTAGCTAAGATGCTGGCAACCATAACAGCATGCTCTATCATTATTGTATTATAAGCAATTGTAGGCCAGATATGTGATCTCACCACAACCTACAAAATTTTAGCGATGAAGCTATGAGAATCCTTCACGATAGGCTCTATTGATGTAGTTGTCTACTCAGGGTCTGAGTTTTGCTCTTCAATTTGGTAAGCAACTTATCTTGTCAAATTGGCCCTGCAGGCCTAATCTCTCATTAGCGTCATTTCCCTGGTTTGCCCTAATCTTCAGTCATAATCTACTGTCGATCTGGGGCTGGGTACTCAGGGCCGAATAGCATGTGGTGGATGGTAGTCTCAGAGATATCCACCTGTCGACCCCTCACTCTAGTATATGCCAGTCTGGGCTGAGAGAGGGTCTTCTCCCCCTTGGGAAGAGTGCTGAGAACTATGGTGGCATATGATGCATCAAACTCTTGAAACACGGATGGGGAGTACTTCCTTGATGACCTGGCCAGCCACTGAAGCCCATATCTACTAATAGTGTCCTACAAAGTGATGATCCGGTGCTCCTAAATAGTATAATGAGTTGGTCAGCATCACTCATTTTTTCGTATGCTCTCTGTCTGGATGGCCTACTGCCCTCAATACACCACAGGATAGATAGAGCATCCAGAGGTGATGGTAATGCTTGAGGTTGTGGAGAGGACTATATCTCCAACTCATCCCTGGACTCTGACTCGGACTCCTCTCTAGAAGGAGTCATTTGAATGGAACTGCTATCTTTGTTGCCTCCCTCTTCATACCGGCAAGAGTGAACAACGATAGCTTGGGTATGGGCCTACTTAAGTCTGGTGGCAACCTATGTGTGTGGTTGCTCAACATCTAGGTCAGGCAAGAGACTAAGCTCCTCAAGTGATCCACTAGTCTTGGAGGTTCCCTGATCCTCTGAGGGCTCATCTCGCAGCCTTCAATGTAGGGCCTTTATCTCCTTTCGTCTTCCCTTTGGGGCCATAGTACCTGATCACACAAATTTAGAAAATATGGTTAGACCCACAAGTCAATGAATGCAAAGAAAATACATTTCTTACATGGTTAAAGTTGGGTCAACATAAGGCACTTCTATGGGCTGTAGTGTATACTACGAGCCATAGAAGGCCCTCAAAGAAATAGAGTGGTTGAAGTGTACTACGAGCCATAGAAGTCCCTCAAAGAAATAGAGTGCATAAAATTTGGTTATTGGAATTGCATCTACTAGACCAGGTATGACTCATAGAATATTCTATGGGTCGTAGACTGAGTCACTGATGTAATCTAGTGTTGACTTTTTATAGGCTGGGATTTACGAGACCTATCTGCTAGTCCTAGAATAATAATCTATGGCTTATTCTAATGAGGTAGAGTCTCAAAAACTTCATGTTTTTGGATTTTCATATGAGAGGCAACTACGGCTTGTATTATGTTCCATGGGCCATAGAAAACCTTCATATAGTGAAAAAAACTAGAAATTTAATTTTCTAAGTCTATCAAAATAGATCCCAAACAACATTTTTAACAATTACATCAGCATCGAAGAAATACGTGACACACTCCTTCATGATTTCAACAAATTCCCAACACCTCAAATGTAATGTGTACATACAACCTCATCGAATCTGGACATACCTCGTCAACGGAGTTTTCTGATGAGCTTTCTTTCAGAAGGCATTTTACATGTTTTCCCAAGCTAGCTAATCCCGTTTGAATGAATGAACATCAAATCACACACATGTAATCACAAACCGATTTCCAAGCAATATAGGCTATTCAATTCAAATGACATGTGAAGACAAGATTTTCATATACTATCATTCAAACACATCAACATAGCCACACACATAATTTTCTGGCTTTTCACATGATTAAAGCATTGGCACACAAGATTAATGATTAACTTGCATACCATGCTTGGAGTTTGGATACTTGCATATCATGCTTCTAATGAGTATGGGACCCATAAAGCTGTAATATGATGGTTAAGGATGGACGATCTATTTGGTCAACTACAATGGGCTAGTCACTTCTCTAAGATGGATTTTTGGTTTGGGTTTTGTCCCCGAGTGAGGATGAGGGTAGGGATATCCCTAAATGTCTTTTCAGACTAGGAGTGAGCATTTTGAGTATTGGTGGAGTTATTTGGTTGACTTATGCACCAGCTATGTTGATGAGTTTCATGAATAGAGTCTTAAAACCTTACCTTGACATGTTTAAAGTGGCCTCTAGTGGTGGAGCATTGATTTATTTAGAACTTGTGAATCATTTTGGGGTAGTGTTGCAAGTATTGGGGGATGAGAGGTTGTTTGCTAAATATGATAGGTGTGAATTGAGGGTATCAAGAAGGTGGTTAGAACTCCTTAAGAATTATGATATGAGTGTGCATCATTCCCCCGGTGAGGCTAATGTTGTGGCCGATGTTTTAAGTAGGGTGTCTATAGGTAGCCTAGCATATGTGGATGACGGTGGCAAAGAGTCAACTAGAGGGGTCCATCGGTTGGCTAGAACGGGAGTTAGGTTGGCGGAAGTTAGGAATGGTAGAGTAGTGTTCTCAATGGTTCCAAATCTTCTTTGGTTGAAAAGGTCTAGTTAAGCAAGTCCTTGATCCCCATCATGATAGAGTTGGAGGTCTTGGTGAGGGATGGTAGAGTGAAGGTTTTATCCCAAGGGGGAGACGGTGTCATTGGATACTAAGGCTATATGTGTTTGTGTTGATGATTTGGTTCACTTGGAAGTCCTACCCATGAAGGATGTGGTATGGTATGGAAGGAAAGGAAATTGAGTTTATGGTTTGTAGGTTCTTATAGAGTGTTGAGGAAGATTGGTATGGTTGCATACGAATTGTAGTTGCCTATGAATGTGGATATGGTTCGTCCGGTACTTCATACTTCTAGGTTGAGGGGATGTGTTAGTGACTCTAGTGCCATAGAACTCTTTATGGTTGTGGGTGTTGAGGAGGATAAGTTGGCTTAGGAGAAGATCCTGGTGGAGGCATAAGATGGAAGGGTGGAAAAATTGATTAATAAGGATGTGGTGTTCGTCAAGGACCTTGGGAAGAATCATCAAGTTGAAAGTGTCTCTTAGGGAACCGGAGCGGGCATGGAGGAGCAATATCTGTATCTTTCATTTTATTCAAGCTTATGGTAACACATCAAGTCCTTTTTATGATTCCAAGTCTTATATTTCAGCCCCTATGTCATTGCATGCATTCATGTTTATGTTGAAAAGTTCATGTTGATTTTAACGCTTATGTTGAGATTTTGAAAATGGTGTTTAAGTGTATTGTTGCATTCTTGTTGGGGATGATTTCTTCATGATTACCCTTCTCTGATACGGTTCTTTGACATTTGGGATGAATGTTTTCAAGGAGGAGATATTGAAACGACCCCAAAAAGTGCCCAAAAATGTGCCTCGAAAGTGCTTCGAATCATAATTTCCATATATCTCAAAATCTATGCGAGATATCAAAAAATTCGACTTCATATTCTTGTTCAAGGGGAAAAATTGAGTGGGTAATGGGTCTAACCCAAATTTTAGAGCAACCATAGCAAAATTCAAAATCTCAAACTGACAAAAAATAGTGTGTGGTGCGCGCCCTTAACGCGACATGGCTGGGCTGCGCCAGTGTGTATTTTGTGCCCAGTTTTATTAGTTCGGTCCAAGGATTTTGGTCTTGGTCCTAACTCTTCCCACGCGTGAAAATACCTATACTTAGTCATATTTCACCTTCATATCATACAAGACTTCCCCCAAAACCCTCTCTAACACTTAGAAAAATAATTTTACCCAATTCAAGTGTCCCAAACTCGCTTCCGAAGCTCGACAAAACTCATTCAAGCTTCAAGCCATCATTCAATCTAAGTCAAACTTATTTATTTCATTTAAGATCATCATGTGTCCCCTTCATCAAGCCAAGTTCAAAGGAATTTCCATTGGCTATGTTTTGCACAAGTAACAGTAGGTGGATCAACTTTAAAGGGGCATATCTCTTAGCACACAAAGAAAAAGGTGTTACACAACCTACCAAATTAATGTTCTTTGACTTAGCTTCCCAACGCACTTGGTTTCACCTTATTTAGAGCTCGGATGAAGAAGAAATTCCCATTTTCATAGAACTCGTATATGCAGGGTATATATGGGTTTTTGCCAAATTTCGTTTCATTAATGGCATTCCATAAATCTAGTCATTGCTATTGGTCATTTGGGGATCCCTATGCTATCTTAACACTTCCTAAAGACCTAAACCCTATTCCTAAAGGTCAAACTAACTCCTCCCAATTGGAATACACTCTCAAATTCTCCCAAGAGCCTCCATCAAAACCCCAATACAAATGCAGGGAAACTCAAGAACTAGTTATGGATTTCAAGACCCCTTTCCAAGCTTCAAGTCTTTCTGAACTCAATTTCAATAAATTGAAGGTCTAAGATATGTGAGTTTCATTCATGGGTTCCTTTCACCCATTAAGCCCAATCTTTTTTTTTTTTTATGAAAATTGCATAAATTCAAGTTTTGATTCTTAGGGGTATCTATTATTATGAAATATGAGCATGAAATCTATTGAGGTTTAGTCAAATATTGTTGACTATACACAAATATCTATTTTGAGCTTATATTATAAGCTAATCTTTGTCTATTGAGACTATACATGATTCAAGCTATGAAATCTATGAACTATTATAAAGTTTTGATATGATTTACAAGTTACCCATATTGGGATTTTACCATGATGTTGGTGGGATGATTTACATGATTTCAAAATGCATTATTTCAGTATTTCATGATCTATATACCCTTGCATTTTGCATGATTTGAACATGTCCTCGTATGTTCCCACCAAGTGTTTGACAAGATGTTTGGATTATGTATCTTGAGTTGTTGAAGGCCTAATGCATGTCATATGAGTTAAGTGACTTTATAATGATGAAAGAATTGTATTCATGTGTTGATTTCATGATAAGCATCTATAGAATTGCATGTTTACCATACCTAGTTGAGGGGATGTTTTGCTTCAACCACTTTGATGGAGGGTGTGATGTCCATTAACCATGTTGAGCGGTTGATACCTTGACCACTTTGATGGAGGGTGTGATGTCCCTTAACCATGTTGAGGGGTTGATACCTTGACCACTCTGATGGAGAGTGTGATGTCCATTAGCCATATAGAGTGGTTGATACCTTGACCACTTTGATGGAGGGTGTGATGTCCATTAACTATGTTGAGGGGTTGATGCCTTGACTACTTTGATGGAGGGTGTGATGTCCATTAACCATGTTGAGGGGTTGATAGCTTGACTACTTTGATAGAGGGTGTGATGTCCATTAACCATGTTGACAGGTTGATACATTGACCACTATGATAGAGGGTGTGATGTCCATCCACCGATTGAGGGGTACATACCTTGATCACCCACCAAACGGGTGCTAAGCCTTGGATTCCAAGTACTAGTTGCTTGGTATATAATGATGGTCTATTCTTACATAACAAGCATGTTTTACATCAAGCATCATTCATACATGTCATATTGTTATTATGCTATCCATTGACGATGATATTGTATTTTGCCTATGTTGCCTATCTCTTGTTGTGTTGTATCCTATATACTTAGTATATTCAAAAGTAATAGTGTATGCTTTATGCCTACATGATATCACCATGTAGGAATCAGAGCTCCTATTGATTCTCCTCCACATGGCTAAACGGATTGTTCAAGTTAACTCTTGGTGAGTCCTCATGTCTGGGGACAATATCTACCTTCTCGCATCTTATGTTTAGACTATATCTTGTATATTTGGATTAACTATTATCATTTTTGTGAGGGTGAGGCCGGTTGCTTATCTTGGAGGTATTGTTGGACAAGTATGAAATGATGTTATATCTTGACTCTCTTGATGTTTTATGAAATGAAGGTTTCCCCTTAGTCCCTACTATCACGTCCTGAAATTCGTGACCATGTTAGGACCACGCAAGAGCGTAAGTGCTGGCTATTTTAAACTGGATGGGTGGGGGCGATAATAGCAATAAGGTGTTGTCCCACCCTAGTTGCATGGGCTTGGCCGAGTTAGGCATGCCGACCTGATTAAGTTTGGGGAGCTTATCGCTTGTTGAAGACATAACTATGAAGGGAGCCAGAGCATACTAGGGGCACAACTGGTTGGGAGCTATTGCCACTTCCCTGATGAGCACATGGTAGGGCAAAACCAGTCGATACGCTATTTGGTCAGGCTGGTCTCAGGAAGAAGGAATGCCTAGAGACGCCGCATGGGCGCAGTGCTACACGCCTGACTCTCGGCCCGTGTCATTTGGTATCAGAGCGGGACATGCTGTTCATGGCTGGAAGCATGTCGATCCTTAGGAGCAATCTTTCTTCCTCACTAAAAGGGTGCGAACTCTGGACAAGACCACGAGGGGATGGCATAAGGAGGTGCAGAATGGCACAAGGAGGTGCAGCAATCTGAGGGTGGAGACGGGGGAGTTGCGTACAACGACATCAACGTTGAGGTCACTGCAACAATAGGTGGGGGAGAATGTCATGACTCAAAATTCGTGACCGTGTTAGGACCACGCAAGAGCACACATGCCGGTTGTTTCAAACTGCATGGCTGGGGGTGACAATAGCAATAAGGCATTGTTCTGCACTAGTTGCATGGGCTTGGCCGAGTTAGGGATGCCGACCCGATTAAGTTTGGGGAGCTTGTCGCTTGTCGAGGACATAACTATGAAGGGAGCCGGAGCATACTAGGGGCATATCTGGTTGGGAGTTATTGCCGCTTCTCTGATGAGCCCATGGCAGGGCGAAACTAATCGGTATGCTATTTGGTCAGGCTGGTCTCGGGAAGAAGGAATGCCTCGAGATGCCTCAAGGGTGCAATGTTGCGCCCCTGACTCTCGGCCCGTGTCACTAAGCTCTTATTTATAGTCTTTTATTGTTGTTTAATTGCTTTCGCAAGCAAGGATGTGTAATGATATGTTAAGAGGCTTGCTTGGGTTTCCTTTAGGTTCCCCATGTGGCATGTCATATCTAGGCCCTAGTTTGGATCGTGATATTGGTATGGTGACTCTATTAAGTTGTCGGTTATCAATGCACATCCTAAGAGAACCATCCTTTTTCTTCAAACAACACCAGTGCACCCCAAGGTGACTTGCTAAGCCTTATGAAGCCCTTTTCCAACAAATTCCTCAATTGCTCCTTTAACTCCTTCAATTTCGCCAGGGCCATATAGTAAGGGGGAATCGAAATAGGTTAAGTATCGAGAATGAGGTCTATACCAAAGTCTATTTTCCTTTCAGGAGGAATACCGAGAAGCTCATCGGGAAAGACATCAAGAAACTTATTGACCACTGGAACCGACTCAATAGGAAGGACTTCGAACTCAACATCCCTAACCTTCAAAAGATTATAGAGCAAACCTTAAAAATCAACTTTTGGGGTTTAAGACAAGAAATTATCTACCTTTGACCACTACATCACGACTTTCCTACTCAAGGATGGACACATTAGGGAATCGGCATGTAACCCTACGGGTTCTACAATCTATAGAAGCATAATATGCATGCAACTAATTCCTAATACTGACATTAAAATCCACCATATCTAATTCAAAGAAGTCACAAGGCAAGACTTTATGCAATATGAACACCGAATAATTTCTATAGACTCTTTCAACAACAATGTACTCACCAAAAGGATAGAGCCTTCATAAGGTTCACAGAATAATTCAGAATTAACATGAAGCTTTTTGCCAACAAAAGGACCAATGAAAGAAAGAGTGGCACCCGGCTCTATCAATGCATACACATCAAAATCAAAAACCTTTAACACATCGGTGATGACATCAGGAACCTCATCCACCCTTTACCTTCCTTGAAGAGCATAGAATCTATTTTCTTTGAGCACCCCCTTCTTGGCCTCCCTTTGCCTTTGGACCCGCATTTGCACCTTGGCCTTATGGACGACCATCTTTACCTTTGTTTTGAGCATGCAGACAATCAACTACCTTGTTGCCAATTCGCCAAAATCAAAGCAAGCACTAGAATTCCTCAAACATGGACCACTATGATTCTTTTCACACCTTAGGCATCTAGGATTTGTCATTCCTCATTACTACCTTGGAATCTTGGGTCGGTCACCCTATCATTGGCAAACCTCTTGGTAGGAACATTGGATGACCCTTGGCCTTGGAACTTGTGGCCTTGAGGAAATCGGCCACCCTTGGATCCTTGGAAACCACCTTCAAAACGAGCTCTCTTGGACTCACCACTTCTTCTTTTTCTAAGTTTTTCCCCCTCTAGTTGCTCGGCATAAGTCATGAGCCGAGAAAATCCATATCGCTCACTAGCATGGTGGTATGATGCACCTTATTAACCAAGTCGGACACTCCCGATACAAACTTGTTCATCCTTGATCTAGGTTAGGCAACCAATTATGGAGCATACTTAGAGAGCTTGTTGAACTTGAGGCCATACTCCCTCACACTCATGTACCCTTGCTTAAGGTTCATAAACTCCATCATCTAGGACTCCCTTAGTTCGATAAGAAAGAACCAATTGAGGAATGCGGCTTTGAACTCCTCCCAAGGGATAGCATTATCATTTTCCTTCTCTAACTTCCATTGTGTAAACCAAATTTGAGTCACCCCTTTGAGTTGGTAGGCCGTAAACTCTGCCTTTCCCTCCGAATTGACCCCTATGATGGATAACACCTTGTACACCTCATCTATGAACTCTTGGGATCCTCATCCGTCTTGGATCCATGGAACTCTGGTAGGTTCATTCTTGTGAAATCCCTCACCTTAGAAGCCAGAGTGGGAGCATGAAGGGCTTGGGCCCCTTTGCTAATTTGATTGGTCATAGCATGAGCCAACATCGTAATAGCATCTTGGAATTCATCTTGGGCTACCCCTCTACCTTGAGGAGCTTGAGGAGCGAGAGGGTCGGTTGCTCCTCGGGTGTACGGGCTCTCCTTAGTCTCTCTCTTTGAATCGGCATGATCTAGAAGAGAAAAGAGCATTCGTTAAGGGAAATACCTTACACTTATATCTAAAGCACGATATTGACCATGAAGAAGCGAAACATTTCCTAAAACACCTTATAGCCTCCCATTCATAGTTGTGGCATGCTTCGCAACCATGAATAAGACTCTAATCAACGCATTGTATTGGATTCCGAGGACCATATTAACAACCAAATGCTCTGATACTAAGTTTGTCGCGACCCAAGCCTAGGGCCTAGACGTGACACGGTGAATGGGGCCTCGAAAGGATCCCAAATAAGCCTCTTAGCATATCAATCACACATCCTTGGTCACAGAAGCAAGTTAAACAACAACAAGAGATTTAATAAAAAGGGAAGTGGAACTAAGGGAAATCTTGATATTCATAAAGACATAAAAGAGTCAAATTCATAGCATAAGTACATCATAATATCCAACAACATCTATAACATGGAATGAAGTGGGGGCTAAGACACTTCCCGGGCTTACCCTCATAGTAACAAATGTTCAACATAAAGAAGTCTCAAAATAGCAAGAATAACATAGAAAGTATCCTCGGACTTGAGGACTCACCAAAGGCTACTTCAATGGATCGTACTAGCCACGTGGAGGAGAATGGAGCTCCGGTCCCTACATGGTAATATCATGTAGGCATAAAGTATGTGTTAGTACGTTTGAATGTACTAAGTATACGGGATGCAATGCAACAAGACATAGGCCAATATAGTCAAAATGCATAATCATAAGCAATGAACAAGTCTAACCTTAATATAGCATGCCTGATCAATGCTTGAAGTAAAACATCCTCATAAATAATTCAACTTGCTTAATATGCAATACATGTCTGGGAGGAGACCTTAACCAATATAGACCAACTAGGTACAACTTGGAATCCAAGGCATGACACCCCCTGGGTCAGGTGGATGGGCATGACACCTCCTGGCTATGTTTGGTCTACTTGCCAAGGCAAACCAAACATGATAATATGAACTAGATGGATTTACTAGTATAGCAAGAATAATAATCATAATCCTATGGTGGCACATAGTTTAGAGACAAAAGACTTTATATAAGGACCCCTTGAGTCGAGCTCCTATTTTAAGCCTCAATCGGTGCTAAGTCTAATCCCACGGAATACTTGAAATAATCATACTTGTATAACTCATAAGAAAACATGAAACATGACCGGAGAAGGTCTTGAAACATGCTTGACCTCTATTAGTAAGCCTAACATGAAACATGAGAGTAGATCATAATCATACATGAACCTCTGCTTAAACATGAATGGCTCACAAGAGGAAATAATCTTGAAATAGGGCTTAACTTGTAACTTGTAAAATCATAGATAATTTTCATGAATTCAATACATATTTGAAAGCCATTAATCATCACATGGTCACTTGACTTGTAAATGATGAAATAGATCATCAATAACTTGAGGTTTTTTACTTGATATTTTATCAAACACATGGTGGGTTCATGATACCTGTTCAAAATCATGCAATTCAAGAGTGAAATAAGATGAGAAGACTTAATAAAAATCAACCCACCAACATGTAGTAAACCCTCATGTAGGGTACCTTGAAATCCATCACCAGAACTCATAATAGATCATACTTTTATAACTCAAAAATTGCATAGTCTCGTTGGACAAAATCAATTCATAGTATAAGCATGAATTAGATAATCATGCAAAATCAATCAATTTTTCATAAAACCCCAACATAATTTAGATTCATAATCCATAGTAAGAGATACGCATAGGTAATACAACTTGAAAATCTGCAATTTTCATAAAAAGGAAGATTGGGCTCCATGGGTGAAAGGACCCAATGGATGAAACCAACATACCTCAAACTTGGGTTTCTTGGGATGAGCTTGGAGGGACTTAGAGATTGAAGTGAATCATTAAGTTCCAAACTTAAGCTTGAAATCATTGAATTTTGAATGAGATATTTTGTTAATTCTTGGAGAGGATTTTGTGAGAGTTTTGAGTGATATAGAGTTGAAAAATGGCTATGTATGGGCGATTTCACGTTTTAATAGGCATGGGGCTATGATCCCAATTCCCTTGGGGGCAAAGGAAAAAGTAAGGAAAATTTTGTATTGGTCCCTGTCTGGCCTATGATGCGGACCAAATGCAAAGGAAGATTTACACTGCTCCGTGGCCCTAGCGCATCGCAACCAGGGCACGGATGCTCTCTAGAAATTGGAAATTAGCCAAAATTATTTTTCACTATGATCCTCTAAAATCCAGGTTAGACCCATTTCCTACTCAATTTTACCCCTTGATCCAGAATATGAAAGATTTTTGATATCACATATATATTTTGAGATATATGAAAATTATAATTACAGGCATTCCGAAGTACATTTTTCAGACATTTCACTTGGGCACTTAGTGCCAATATGTGGCTGTGTTTAACCGCCTTCAACCTGCGTAGTGGCCTCCTCAATAGTAGCACCATGATGGAGGGGCCAACACCCCTCACCCTCTCGAGAGCACGCGTCTGTCGTCTCTCCTCCTCTTGCCTTGATTGCCTCAAGATAAGCTCTAGTTCCTTTGAATCTGTTAGCCCCGCATGTAACCGTAGTGTATCAAGATCATAATAAGTATGGGGCCTCTTCCCATGAGAAGGTTGTAAAAGCTCCTCGGGAGCAAATAAATCCATCACCGGCACTAGGGATAGTCTGTAGGATTGCCACCAGTGCGGCTAATGCTATTATTATATTAACTCAGAACTGCTAGATCTTTGTCTGTATGGCCATCATATCTGCTGGCCATGTTGTACTCAGCTCTACTGGACCCTCAACTAGAAGGCATCACTACGGGCATCCACGACTGAAAGTCGATCTTAAATAGTAGTGACTGTGTATTTTGGCATGCATCCCTCAAACTCTGTAATCGCCTAGCAGACCCAAGGCCTGATCTGCTGAATTAATTGAGTCAATTGAGACTAAGCGTTGTCTAGTCAGTATGCCATAGATGTTGCGGACATGCAAACCATGCTCGCAGGTGATTATGTGTCGGAGTGGCATATGGTGTAGGATTAGTAGTCATGGGTCCCCTCTCCATATCTGTCTTAGTCTGTGGGGGCCTCTCCTCTATGGTAGCAGTCGTAGTAATAGCAGGTTGTACCTCAATAAGAGGCTATAGGGCAAACATCTCTTGCATGGGATCTGGCGGGTGTAGTGCTCGCCAAAGTGCCACCAGATTCTCCTCAGCTTTAATTAGGCTGGTATCCAGAATGTGTTGGACCTTAATCAATAAGTCCAGCTGGTATAGAATCTCCACCCTCGACTCTAAATAGAGTGTGTAGAACAAGCATGGAAAGGGGATAGAGGTAGACCTCTTCAAAGTCACATCATGGATCTACTCTATGATGAGGCTGGGCCAATCTATATCATAGACAGCCAAGATGCTGACAACTGGAACTGCATGATTTGATGTCAAAGTGTTATCTGCAAGCACTGGCCGGATCTGTGACCTCACAATAGCCCACCAAAATTTGGCAGGAAAACTAAGAGAAGCCTTCGCAATAGGCTCCAAATGAGTGGCTACCCATGCAAGCTTCGGGCTTTGTTCAGCAATCAAACCGGCCACCCATCTCATCAAGCAGGCTTTATGGCTCTGGTATCTCATCAGACCTAAGTCCCTAGTCCTTCCCGCTCTATGGTCATACTTTACTGTGGATCTGGAGCTAGGAGCTCAGGCCCGAAAACACATACAATAGATGGTGGTCTTCGAGATATCCACCGGCCAGCCCCTCAGTATGATCTGCGTTAGTCTGGGCTGAGCGAGGGGCTTCTTCCCCTTGGGAAGAGTGCTGAGAACTATGGCTACATATGATGCGTAGAACCCCTATACCATGTCAAGGATACCTCCTAATGCTTTGGTCAGCCACTGGAGCCCATATCTGCTAATGGTGTCCTGGAGAATGAGGACATTGTCTAATCTGGAAGAGATGACCTAGGACTCCTCAAAAACGGAGCCGGATAGTTTTCCTCACTTATTAATTTGCATGCCCTTTGTACAGATGTCCCGTATGCCCGCAACACACCACCGACTGGTGATAGCATCTGGAGGTAATGGTGAAATTTGAGGTGGTGCGATAGAGGACTCTGTCTCTGACTTATCACTAGATCCTGACTTTGAGTCTGACTCCTCTTTGGATGAAGTCATCTGGATGTAGCTGCTATTATTGTTGCCTCCTTCGTCAAAATGGGGAGTGCGAACAATGATAGCCTAGGTCTAAATCTGCCCATGTCTTGTGGTAGCCTATATTAGTGGTCAACCAACATCCCAGTCAGATCAGATGTTGAACTCCTCGATCTATTAATTAATTATGGGGGTCTCCTCCTCCCCCGAGGTATTATCTATGAGCTTCTTCTACTTGCCTCAAATGTCCTCACAACTTTTCTTTGGGGCCATGGTACCTGAAACATACAAATTTATGCAGCATGGTTAGCCCCACAGATCAACAAACGGAAGGCAAAAATTCATTAGACATTATTATAGGAGGGGTCTATGAAAGCACCTCTATATGCTCTAGTTAAAACTACGAGCCATTGAAGGCTCTCGTAGAAACAGTATCCAAAATTTTTGTTTACTGATTGACATTTATGAGACCAAGTAAGACTCGTAGATAGATCTACGGGTCATAGACTGAGTCGTAGATGATTCCAATGTCTGAAGCTTTTGCAAGCAGGGATCCACGTCACCTATCTACAAGGTATAAAATGGTCTATAACTCGATAAAAGTCTCGTCTGATGGGTTCTCAGAAATGTTAGGTTTATGGAATTTCATACGAGGGGCAATTACGGTGTGGAATGATCCACGGGCCATAAAAGACCCTTATAGACCCAAAAACGCAGTCACCTGTGTTTCTAAGTCCATTAATATAGACCCCATATGACCTTTTCCAGGTACTCTATCATCATCGAAGTAATACGAACATACGCTAATGTCATAAATTACAAGAAAAATGTGAGTAAGTAAACTACCTAGAGTCTAAAAGCTAAAAAGAATGCTACAACTACAACTATAACATCAAAAAACTTAGGTTGCCTCCTAGTAGCGCTTGATTTATTGTCGTGGCATGACTTGGACAACTTGGTTACTCTGACTTCACCAAGTGTCCAAACTTCCTTCTTCAAATTATCTAGACACTTCATTGACTGACAGATAGTGAAGATAACTTCTTCATCATTCAATCTAAACCTGAGTTGACTAGCTTCCATATCCACTAGTTCTCGAGTAGTGACTAGGAATGGCCTTGCCAAATGATTGGGATGTCGAAGTCCACTTCACGATCTAAGATCATAAAGTATGCGGGGAAGATGAGCTTCTCAACTTTGACATGCACATCGTAAAGTATCCCGATAGGCTTCTTCACCATACAATCAACCATCAACAACCTCATGCTCGTCAGAGTAGGGGCTCCCAATCCAATCTTCTTGAAGACCGCAAGAGGCATTACATTTATGCTGGCATCGAGATCACACAATGCCCTGGCAAACTCCATGTCTCTAATGATACAGTGTATGGTAAATGAGTAAAGATCTTCTCACTTTTAAACTAATGACCACGTAGCAATTCTAATGCAATATTGTAGCTCTTAGGAGAGCTCTTGACTCACAATGCACTTCTTTGTACCATGTCCTTCATGAACTTTACATACCCTAGCATCTTCTCTAACGCCTCAATGAGAGGGATGTTGATGGAGAGTTATTTCATCATGGAGAGAAAGTGCTTGAACTTGCCCTCCTCCTCCTTCTTTTTAATTATATGAGGGAAAGGGAGGAGGAGGGCTAAGAATGGGCTTCAGCTTTTGTGGTGCCTCTGCAGCATCACTCCCCATCCTTGCCACGATCATCTCTAGCATCCACATCCTTGACCTCAATTGTTTCCTCTCAAACATCATCCTCATCTACTGGCATGGGAGGATAAATGGTACTCTTTACACCACTACTACTAACGCCATTCCCTACCATTCATTTTTTGGGTTCTGAACTGTGTTGCTATGCAGTGTACCCCTCTGACGCTGGTTGAATTGAGTTGACACTTGACCAAACTATTGCTCAAGCTATTTGATAGCAATAGAGTGAGACTCGATTTTCTGATTTATGCTTGAGATTTCAAATTAATTCCCCTTCAGAGTCTCATTCTGTGTCTCAACTTTCTTCAACAAGAGGTCAAACATCTCCTTAACTTTTTAACTACTAGCATCGATGTCGCATTTGTGTGGTGGCACATAAGTACCATTTCTGTAACCATCGCTACGACCCTAATCTGTATCTCTATTTTGGCTCTGATTCATATCATAGTAACCTCTATAGGTGTCTCTGAAAGCTCCATCTTCATTATAGTTTCGACCTTAGTTTCCTTGACCTTAGCCCCAATTGTCCAGATTGGACCCTTGGAAGTTGGTCCAAACCCCCCCCCCCTTTTGATCATTAATGAAGCAAGTGTTCTCCTCATAGTAGGAATCATCATACATAGGTGCTCATGGAGGCTGATAAACAACTGCATTAACGCATTCTTGATTCTACTTCATCATCACCTCCATACTTGTACGGATTCTGACAATGCATAAACTTTTGGTAAATGCTCTGTCTCATTGCCCCATTGCACGATTGGTCTTGATCACCCTTTCCATTCTTCCAGTGATCCTTGCAAATGGTTGATCAAAGAACATGCCCCCATAATTGTATCAGTACAAACTTATTTTTCTTATCTAGGGCATGGTAGAGGATCTCCACCAAGGCATCATCAATAATTTTGTAGTGCGGAACACTCCTCAAGCACTTTGTGAACTGCTCCCATGTAGTACTAATTGAGTCACTAGGAAGTTGCTCAAATTTATGAATTTGGTCTTTCAACTTGAGCTTCTTTAATCTCATGAATTAGCCTCCGAAAAAGCCTTTTGCAACTCAACCGAACTAGTAAACAAACTTTGTGGGAGCTCAGATATCCATAGTGTTGCCTTGCCTGTAAGAGATAATGGGAAGATACAAAGTCCCACAAATCCATAGACAGATTCTGTATTTCCAGCACCCTAGTGCAGATAAACACAACCTTGTGTGGATGGCTTTGCAGATACTTTGATGGTAGGTGTACGAACACCCCACAGTTCTACAGTATCTGAAGCAACCCACTTGATACCATGAACTTTGTGTCAGCTAGTAGTGGTGGTAACACAATAGCTCCAGTCACCTGCATAGCCATAGTGCTCAGTCGGTACTGATTCTATTGGTAAGCTTCGGTATTACATCTTGTGGTTGTGGAGCAATGTCTTCAAAAGGAGGTGGGTTGTCAATATTTGCATTCTCATTCTCATTCTGATTAAGAGCTACATTTGCCGCGTTGTTTGCATTATCTTAGGCCATTCTTCTTAGTATTCTCTGGATCTTTGGGTCAAATATAGTCAAGGGTATGAATAGACTTAGGGTGTTGCGAACACATTACACCTATACCTTGAAAGAAAACAAAAACAACAAAGAACGTAAAACGAGGAAAATAAGGACTAATTCCCAAATTACTTGAATTAGACAAGTCTAGTCATATTCCCTGACAACAGCGCCAAAATCTTGATGTCACCATACCTACATCTCCTATTTTAGGCTAGAGCAGTCATTGTCAAGATATATAACCTAACCAAGGTGGCGCCAAAATCTTGATGTCACCACAACTACATCTCCTATTTTAGGCTAAAGCAGTCATTGTCAAGATATATAACCTAACCAAGGTTAGGGTTGAATCCCACACGAAATAAGGTAGACTTAGAAGAATTCAATTGCAATTCGAGTTTATTAACCAACTTATCTCTCTAAGGGGGGGGGGGGTGTTCTATAATAAGTAGTAAAAGTAATTCTAAGCTAAGACAAGTGTTAAACCAATATGAAGAGAAACTAGGGTATTGTGTTCCCCATGATTCCCTAACTTAATATTACCAGATAACCAAATTCTTTTCCAGTACGTAGCATGTAGAACGGTAAGTTAAGTTCACCAAACTCTGTAGCCTAGGCAAGAGGAGAATTTCACTACGTGATTTGGTCTATCCCCACAATGCGACATTACTAACCCTTACCTATTGTCCCAATACAACCTCCCCTTGGCCCAGTTCGATTGATTAGACGAGAAACATTGATCAAATCTTGTTAATTAATCTCTTTTCCTTGTCATTACTACCTTGATCTAGTCAGTAACATTAGGCGGGTTCTAATGTTGACCACCATTAGAAAGAAATCAAAACAAAGAAAATTAATTAACACATGCATGCACACTTTTCAAAAATTATGAATTATTCGATTTTACCTTGTTAGTTCTCCATGGTTCCCACAACATTAGTTATGGATTTATCTACTCATGATCAGTCTAAATGCAAGATTTATGGATTTGAATAGCATAATTGAGCACTTACACAAGAGAATTAAGCACAAGAAAATCCAAATCTTCAATGAGAATCAAAAGATTGAAATGAGAAGATGAAAATTAAAGTTTACAAGTTTTTCTCAAACTCTTTAATGTTTCTTTACTGTTCTCCTTTCATCCCCAATGAAAAATAACCTTAAAAACCTATTTATAGTGTTTAAAATACAAAGCCAAAATAAAATAGGATAACTGCATCAGCAGGCTTTACAAGGTGCTTTACTTCATTACATAAGATTTTTGGTGATGAAATATGATTAATCAGTAACAAAACCATTTATCCCTGATAATTGAATTTGTTATAGTGCCATAAGGTGAAGTGTTTGGTTTACTTTGGCATAGTAGACCACTTCTTGGACGGTGTATAGTGAACATTGAAATTCCAAGTAGTAGATCTCTTGGTCTTATATGTCGATTATGGTTGCTTCCCATCTAAGTATGATAAGTTTTGTGATTTGACTATCCTCATGCATGTTTTTGACAAAGGCATTGATTATTCATGTCATATTAAATTTATATTCGTTGTGTATGATTCATCTTAATTATTATGGCTATGCTCTTTGTTGCATTGCACCCCCCATACTTTGTTGGGCTTTCGTGAACTGTTGCTTCAATTTTGGACTTGTCTTCTACAACACCCCTCTACGACCTGTAAAAGGTTCTACGACCCATAGAGGGTTTCGTCTTATGGAATTTCAGAAAGTCCTCATCTTCTGATCCTCAGGGCATGATAACAGGTCTACAGCTCATAAAGTCTATGAAGGCTCGTCTGCATGTTCATAGGCTCAACTTTGGAAATACACCCTTCACTGGAATTGCACACGAGACCTCCTTTACATCTCGTAGAGTTCTATGGCTCGTAAAGGGTCTCGTGGATCCTCAACTTTAGCAACTTATGCACAATATAAAAATGCATCAAACCTACTATTATCGCATTAAGAACACACAAAACTCCAAGTTTTAAGCATCAAAAGTCTAGTATTTTGACAACACATCAAAAACTTATAGCGTGGTCAGCTTAAAATGTCGAAAATCATCTAAAATGACCTTTCACTAGTTGAAGTCATCCAATTGCAATTTGACCTCCTCGATTCTTTTAGCTAATTTTAGCCGAAAAGAAGTGGGGTACTCATTTTTCCATGGCTTTGTTATGACATCCGATTGTATCGTTAGATTTGGAACATTGAAATCAGTGTGGTTGCACTATTCATTTACGAAAAATGAATATTAGCTGGCGGGTATGGCCTGAGAAAGTTTGGGACTTAGCTACTGCAGCACTAGAAAAATAACCCTCCGCGTTTGCGGAGGGAGAGGCACGATCGCGAATGTAAGGTTGACACTGCTTTGCATTCGTAGAGTCTTAGGCGTGTTTGCAAAGACTTGGTAGAGCCAAGGCACTGTGTTCGCGACCCAAGGCCTGCATTCACGGAGAAGGGTTGAGTCCTATATAAATGGCTTCAACCCTCACGAACCAGCCATTTTCCACAAGCTTCCAAGATCATAATTTGAGTTTTACAAGTCTACTTTAGGTGATTCGAAGGTCTACGTGACTCAGAATTCCACAAGGAATGTTGTGGTAAAGTTGGATTCTAGTTTTGAAGTATATTTCAAGGTAAATCCCGTATTTTAGCTTCGTATTTTCTTGAAAATTGTGAAATTGTTCCATGTTGATATTGTAACTAAATCTTGATGGAATTGAATGAAATTTGAGCCTAATCAATTCTATGTTCCAAGGGCAACACTGTGATATGTCGGGTATTGGCTGTAATTTTCCGATATTGAGAATTTGCACTAAGAAAGTGCCGAAAAGAATATTGTTCCGGTAAAGATTTCAACTTCAATTTTGGGCCTTTTCTTGGCCTTCTAGGGTCTTTTTTGGGACCAAATATTTGGTTGTAGACTCAGGTTGTTGTAAGAAACGTTTTTCGGCACTTTGTTTGGAGTTTGTTTGGAGCTTCAGGCATAGTTCTATTTTTCCCATTTTAGGCCCTTTGGGACTAATTTCAATTGTTTTTCAATGTAGTATAATCGAACTGACTATGTGAAAATTGTGGATCTTATTTCTTTAGTAGCTGATGTTGCATTGGGAAGCATTCAGAGAAGGAAAGCTTGACCATATTAACTCAGAGCAAGAGATGTCGGATGCTAGATAGCCAGGCTTTCTCTAAAATATTAGACTGAGCTGAAATGTTTGCATATTTGAGTTGGAGTGTGTAGAACTGTACTGTAAATGGGATGAGCGATGAAATACGTGTTGCACATAGCTGGTTGTGTATCCGCATATGTTGTATATAGTGATGTGGGATTACAGTTATTGTATTTTAGGGTTGTGTTAGTTGTAGCTGCTATATTAGCTATATTCTTACACTGTTTGGCTACAAAAAGGGCGTAAAAGGGGCTGGATGGACTGAGAAAAAGTGATAAGTGTGTACACTAAGCTTGACTCTTGCTTATATATGTGTGCGGTATAAGGCTACCAAAATATACTAGTAGTTGAGGCTGATCTACGATTATATGCTACCCTGTGCGTTGAATCGAGTATCCATATCTGGTTTGTATGTATATGCTTGATGCGATTGCGGTTGTCTATATCTTTCTAAGTACCTGTGGTAGAATTTCCAGTTTAAACAGGATTTTGTCCTATCATGTGACTTATATGATCATGTATATGTTGTTATTTATAATGTACTCGTGCTACTAGTTGGTGGACTGGAGTATATGCTGTTATCTATAATATACTTGTGCTATTGGTTGGTGACCAGAGAAACGCATCATATTCTGGGGTGGTTATAGTATGCCCCTAAGGGAGCCATGCATTCTTTGATACAAGAGGTATTGCTACTAAGCCATTAGTGGGATAGTCTTGGGAACAAGCACCCTATTTAAAAAAGGCCACACTATCAGTGGGCCAACACATGGTTGGCTTGGGAAATTTTTTTTTATAGCAGCTGTTTTGCGATATGATTTTAGGTTGGTGACATCTTTTTCAGTGCCTAGCCTCTTGGACCGTAGATTAGATTATAAAGACGCTGCTCGATGAGTTGCTTTCCACGGAGAAAAGGGGTAAGGGCTGAATATGTGCTAGTGCTCGGGGCAGGCATGCATGCTGACTTGGCTTATACCTATATAAGTGTGTATTGCCTATTTCCGTAGAGATATACTGACTAGGAGACTGTGCATTGATTATGTTGTACCGTGGCTTGATCCTGGTATAGATATGACTCTACGGGGTAGGGTTGTTCTTGATACTTATGATATACCGTGATTTTTTATGTTTTCTCTTGGCACCAATGATTGGTGAGGTTATGGTATACTCGGCTTTTGTTAGGCATGATTCTACGGTGCTTTGGGATATACAACCACACACCCATATCTCTACTATATAGAAACATGAATTAAGGACGACCACAGCTTTAATATATAGTACATTCTACAGCAAAAATTGTACAAATTTCTATGTTTGTTTATTTATATATCAGAATTGTGGGCAGTTTTGTCTTTTCAATATATTCTTTCTACTTCTCGATTATTCTTCACTTTTCTTCATCTCTCCCTAAACTAGAAGCACTCACAATTTCTCCAGTATTCTTCCCTTTATTCTTCTTCTTGCTTCATCTGCTGTGTTTGATTCGCTGAAAAATAATACTTAAAGCTTATTACTAAGTTACTGTTCATAAATAACATCCAAATACAAACTCCTTATTAGAAGTAGATAGGTGGTCACCATTAACAATTGAATTCTCATTGGGTTTGTTTAGCTTTGCTCTCTATTATATTCAGTATATATCTCCTTCGTCTTCTGGGTAGAATGCTTCTATGTTTTCCTGGTTTTTGGGTGTGATGATTTGATTTGAATTTAGGGCTTTTGGTTCTTGCTCGGCTGCTAGAATTTCATGTTAGCCCTCTTTTACCAACTATTTGGTCTCGATTCTCAAACAACTTAAAGCATACTCTCCTAAGAAAATCAGTATAACAAATAAAAACTTGAAATATCAACTTTAGTTTCAGTTCTCTTCAAAATGTTCAATTTCATATTGTTATTATTATTATTCTATCTTGCTTTCGAACTTGTTTTTTCTTCTCACTTCTCACTATTCTTGGTTCTTTTCTTCGACTTTTTGGCTATTATCAGTTCTCTTCTTGATTTAGTTCTTTTCGCCTTCATTCAGCATTATTACCGAGGGAAATAAAGATCGAAATTTGAGACTGAATAAATAGGGGTAACACTTGAAGCTCTTAAAAGCAAAAAGATTATGACCTTTTGCTATGGATTTGATAGAATATTTTCGAATTCCTGTTCTAAATATTATAAGCAAATAGAAATTGATATAAACAATGCGGTGGTAATATCATACTTTTTGGATGTATTGTCTTCTTGATTTTTGTACTTGCATATGCTATATTTAGATCGACGATCTTTTGAAAATAGCTTTTCTAGCTCCATGAGGCAACTGTAACGTAAGTAGTATACCCTGCAGACAATACTTGTAGGATTTTACGGAATGTCAGTGTTGTGCTTTTTGAGGCTTCCAAAATTTAATGGACTTGTCATGTTTTCCAATAAATTGCTATGGTTTTCATTTTTAGGTGTTACAGAACATAGTTAAATAGGCCCTAAATTCATTGTACCCCAACACCACATACAAGCTGATCGATGGCTACAAAATTTTCAATGCACTATTGATGCTTAGCGGATATGATAACTTTAACTAATTATAATTGTTAGATCTCTCTGAATTCAATTAATAGAAACTATTGTTAAGAGAAATAAGATTCAGATTTCAATTTTGAGTTTGCCATTATCGTTTTTATCAATAATTTTGATTTTTATGGAGCAGACTAGAAAAAACAAATCTTTATTTCAGGTTGGCTCGAATAGTGGAATTGATAAAAATGATTTTAATAATGAACCCATCTAATTTGGGATTGATATATTATACTTGATTGATTGATTGATTTTTCATTTGATTTATGGTTTTCAAATAATAGAAACTTCCTACATAAGGTCTGCGTACATTCTACCCTCTCCAGACTCCACTTGTGGGATTCCACTGGATATGATATTGTTGTTGTTGTTAGAAACTTCCTACATAAGTGGTGAAAGAATTAAAGAACCATATATCTATAGTAAATTAAACAGAAGGATTTTTATGACTAATAAGATCATGGTTCGATAGATGTAATTTATAGTAGTGGTAGATAATGTGTTGATTCTAATGGTAGACACAACTTCCTTTTATTTTTTTTTACTATTGTTCTTCATTGGTATAGTGTTGTGCTTATAGTGTACCAAATGTGCACCCTTAATTGTGCTTGACTTTGTTTTGTAGTGGGTAGTTAAGTGATTGAATGTTTCTTACCACAGTTAAAATCCTCTTTCTTTCTTTGATTTCTTTCCAATTGAATTTTAAGTTATCTTTAGTTGTACTGTATTTGTCCACTCTTGTGAGTGTTCATCTTTTCATAAGGTAAGCCATTTCATTATTTCTTATGGGACATTATCATGTATGTATTAGCTTTTATGAATTTTGTTTGATTTGCTCATATGCGTTATAATTTTTCCATAAATGAATAATTTAACCTACATCGTCATAAAATTCTTGAATGAAGTTTCTCTTCTTCAAAGTTCTTATGATTCAGTTAATTTTATGAGATTTTAATTAAATTGAGTAGATTCTACTAAATTTGATAGTTTCTTCTCTAGGATAAATTTCAATTGGTATTTTGTTGAAAATTAAACTAAAATAGCCTCTTTGACAAGCCAATTATAATCCAATACATATTTTTTTAATTCCATGTTAACTATAAAGAGGCGAAAAGCCTTGAATAGTTGCATTTCACTGTCAGCGATATAATTGGCTCTGGTTGTTGTTGTAATATGTTGATGTTGAATTCATTCTTGACATTGCTTTTTATTAATTCTCTAATATGTGCATCAGGATTACTAATTATTGTATGTGATGAGGAGTGGGACTCGAAAGGGAAAAAGGGCAACGGAGACATACAAAAACCTTTATAATTATCTCTGATGTCATTCATGATTGGACTGTTTCTTATACCACTTATCAACTCTGATATTAATTTTTTAATCTATGCTTTACAAAATGATTTTCACGCTACTACTATGCCCTTGCTTGCTTTTTGCCTGATCTTTTACTAAGAACCTAATCTAAATAGAAGCCCTTCTTTTTGCTGTTATTCAATATCAACCTTTTAGTTAGTGTTTTTATTCTTCAAGTATCGTATTGTTCTATTGTCTTCTTTTTTCATTCTTCCTCTTTGTTTTCGGAGGTCGGGGGACTCACACGGAAGGATGAGTTGAGCTGCATATGTGGTTATTTAAACAGTTTTTTGCTTGGCGTAAGCTTGATCTTGTTGCTATTTTCAGTATGCCAATTGCTAATAGGAATTGGGCATTTGGAATTGTAGACAGTATAATAAGACTACTAACTCTTGCAGTACTGACTGCATTAGGTCAAATGAAATTCTTACTTTGAAATTTCAGTGTATTCTATCTCCCTGAAATATGTAAAGTCTTGAATAATTTGGCCTGAATTGTGTACCTGCAGCGTGATCTAGAAGGAAAGGATTCATGCGACTCTGGGTGCAACGCGGGGCTAATGAGTGCTTTTGAATACACTCTCAAAGCTGGTGGACTCATGCATAAAGAAGAGTATCCATATACTGGCACGGATAGTGCTACCTGCAAATTTAACAATACCAAGGTTGCAGCTAAAGTTGCTAACTTTAGTGTTGTGTCCCTCCATGAATAACAAATGGTTGCTAATCTTGTCACGAGTGGCCCTCTCGCTGATAAATGGCTTCTTGAAACACTTTCGTACTAGCTTGAAACTGCATTTTTGGATCATGAATGATCAATCTTCTCGTGCCAATGGTTTTAGACTTTTCATTGATGCGAAACTACTTCTGGAAGTGTTGTTGCTGCTTGGCTTGCAGTGGCTATCAATGCACTGTTCACGCAGACATATGTTGGCGGAGTCTCCTGCCCACAGATATGCTCTAAGAAGTTGGATCATGGAGTCTTATTAGTTGGTTATGGTACTGGCTTTTATCCATTTGAATGAAAGATAAACCATACTGGATCATCAAGAACTCGGAGAGAGAAATGGGGAGAAAATGGATACTATAAATTAATTTTAGATGAATCATTTAAAGAAATTGTTCTTGTTCCAAATATGACTTTGAACTATTTCAATTTTTTTCCCGTACATGTACCATCTATTTTCCATATTTGAGTGTTAAACTATGGTGATAGTGAGTAAGGTGAGTTACAGGTTGCAGCAAGTTCTCTACTTTGGAAGAGCACATTGTTGTAGTGAAGTCGAATTGTTTGTTTGAAAGGACATATTTCAAGCTTGTATTTTGCCATAAACCATCTAATTTACTCCTGAATAGACTTTGCAGGATACAAGTAAAAATAACAAATCAATGAAACTCTATTAGAATTCAAAACGTTGGGCCCATGCTTAGCACAGGCAATATTAATATATATATATATATACACACACACACACACTCTGATGTGCTGCTGAAAGTTGTGCACTAGTTCTCTCCATTTAATGTTGGGGTATCTAGTGTATCTGAGAGAGGTGATAGTTATGGTTGTGTGGGTTGGATTGAGATTGTGGGATATCTAGGTTCTAAGTGTCAGCGTCTATGCTCACTCAGGGCATGATAGGGTCATCATTGCCTACGTTCACTCTGGGCATGATATGACTTGGAGTTCCGAATCCAAATATACTAGTTGAGTTTGCGATTGTCTGACATCTCAATATTGCTCCCCAACTCAAGCAAGTGTATGTGGTCTAAACAAGTAATATAGTGGCCCTGATTAAGGTGCCGAGATATTGAACACAAAGGATTTAAATAAAGTTGGTAAACAATCCAAGCTATCACATTCAGAGTGTTTTTAATCGAAATGGTGAAGAGATTTGTGGAAAAAAATTAAATAACTAATTAAATTACTAAACTAGACTGGTTTACTGTTAACTATCAAATTAAGAGCAATTCCAGGATTGTAACCTTATCGACGTTGTTCTAGTCTCAAAGTGTGCATATATGTCTGGGTTCCTCACTGCTGATTCACAGGGTTAATATTACCTAAACAGGGTTGCACGCCTCTACCAGCCTACTATTATTTACAGTCTAAAATGTTTTAACGTTATCTTCCTATATTATGACTCAAGCGAGGTGTAAGGGTAGTTGTCACTGGTCTCCCTTATATGAATCAATCAAGTTTTCTAGTCGAACAAGCTCCTATACTTCTGTGTTTTATCCATTCCAACATCTCTCGAATCTAGAATGAACAACAAGTTTACTCCCTAGTTGATCAGGCTCTGAAATATAGATTTAAGTAGTATAAGAGTAGTCTAAAGAAACATATTTATATATGTCAAAAATCAAGAACTAAAATATTGTCTATTGCTACAACCCAGAATATGGGAGAATTAGCCACTCATAGTAGGTTTCTACATCAAGAGTAGGCTAAAAACCATTAACAACTGAGAAAACAAATACGAAAACTAACAAAGATACCCTAGAAAGAGTTTTCAGTCGTTTCCTCTACGTTCTCGCTAAAACTAGATATGAAAACCTAAAGCTTAAAACAAATATAACTTAAAAATTCCATAATTTGATTTTTTTCCCACGCATCCTCAAAGTTAGCAATGCGGGCATCTTCACTTTATTTGTTGACTGGACTATTTCGCACAATATTTGCACAAGTCCGCGACGCGAATTGTGCAATTTTTCATACTTCACACCTTTTTCTTCTCCTTGTCAACTAGCACAAAACACTTGAGTATTTTTGTTGAGTTAACTTATTTCTATCCTTTGTAGTTGTGCTCTTCCTCCTGATCCGGGTATGACTCCGGACTAGCATAATCTGATCAAAATCTACAAAAAAAAAATACAACCAAATGGCACAATTGGCCCCAGATAAGCAAAATAAACAAAATCATACTAAAAATACCTAAACTCTATGGATTTACCCTTTAACTAGGTTCTATTTATGGGTATTGTTGGTAGTTTGACATATAAATACACCTAAGATCACCACCCCACACTTAGAGCTTTTTCCGTCCTTAGGCAAAATCAAGACACATGCATGAGACTCCCTAGGCAGTATGTACAATGAACATCCTATGACCAAGCATTTGGAACCATGACAAACAACTCTCAAGGCCCCTAGAAGCATTAACTTTCCTCCAGCACTCATGTATCCATGCAGACTCATGCAAAATTTTAGTTAACAATTTATCTAGTTGCCAACCTTAGATGATTATGTGCCCTTATCAGAAGAATTACCCATGCATACCAGTATAACATAGCCAGAAGATTAGAAATGGGTACACAATCAAAACTCTATCCCAAAAGATGTCTTATGTTGCTTCTAGTTCTCATAGGCTTGCCCTTAATGGATGACTTCAACCTAGACAGAATTTAACTCAAAGAATCACATAGGTCTTTTATTTGGTTGTACTGTGGGCTACGAGCTGGTGGGGTGCATTTATGGATATAGCTGACATGGCTCAGTTCCCAAGCGCACAGAGCTTACATTATAATTTTTTATCCTATCACCTTTAATCCTCCCTAATTAAACACCCTTTATTGCATCTATAAAGTATAAAACTTAAGAAGACTATCTAATATTTCTTCTTTTTTTTTCAAAAACAGTGGCCCAGTACGTTGGGTTCATGACACATACTGGTTGCGGACTATCACTGCTTCAGGCCAACAATTTTTTTTCTTTTTCTTTAATTTTCTACACTACCATTTATCCTTTGGATGTCCATTCAAGCTCCCTTCACTTCGACTTATCGTGCTAAAGCGCTTAGGAATTAGGATCAAACACAGTTTGAAATCAAAGAACGACTTTGTCTTGAAATGGGGCTAACAAAAGAAAAAGGCTTTCAAAGGTGCTAAATTCGAATGTTTAAATTAGTTGGATAAAAGGATTCAAAATTGCTCAGGCTACCAAAGAAATGCCTAGATCGTTTCCTCTAAGTTCAATTCCTACCAAGCCTAATCCACATACCGAGCAAGTTCTAGCAACTATTGCAAAATAAACTAACAAATAAGCTCACTCACTCCTGGCACACTCTCACCATTAGGTTATCGCTAGAATCACTATTACATCATTCACATGAATTCAAAATTAAGCACATAAATTCATGACGTACAAGATTCAAGCATTAGCTACTTGGAGCTCAAGTGATTTAGTTATCTTGGTTTGCAGGCTCAACATTCGATGCTTTTTTTATACAACTACCAACAATATAAACGAGACTCAGTTTGACGGATACCCTTAGGACGATCGTCATTCATCCATCATAGGGCCTCGTCACTCAATTATGACTACTACTAGCATTTACAACCACAATCTCACAAACATAAGTAATTATAACTAGGATAATGTATAAAATAAAACATTCACATACCTACTAACATTCAAGCATCACATACTTAATAATTACAGACCAAAAGAAAAATGAAAATGATGTCCAACAGAAAAAATGAGGTCCAACATAAAACAAGAAACATAAAATAAAGAAATCTTCATACAAGATCGATTAAATCATAGGAAACATAATTATCAGAATACTCCCACCCCACACTTAAACTTAGCCATACAAAACTTGTGGAATGAGCGTAAGGTGCTCAGTCCTTTGGTCCTTACAAGATGGGCTCACCCCCAACAATCATAGGCATCTCTTCTTCAATCTCATCCTCATATACATCTGAATCCTTTCGTACCTCATCAGGGTCCGTGGGGATATCATCCTCTATGGGCTCGATAAACTGAGGTCCGATGCCCCAATACAGCATTGGCATGGGCATTGAGAGGGTAGCGGGCCTCTACCTCATTAAGCCCCTGCTGTGTGGATAGGTGGCTGCTTGGTGATAGTCACGCTCCAATAAGAAAGCGGTAGCTGTCAGAAATTAACCTAACCAGAAGTTAGGGTCAAATCCACAGGGAATACAGGGCTTGACTACAAGACATCACTACTAATCATTTCAAGTATTCATAACTACAATCTATATATGGAGGGTTTTTGTGATTCTAAAAAAAAGTAAAATAAATAATAAACTATGCGAGAAGACACTCAATTTTAGGGACAACTTGGGAATTGTGTTCCCCATGGTTCGTTGACTCGATTATCCTAGACAACATAACTAAAATTGGAGAGTCGCATGCAGGATGTTAACTTAGGTTCTTCCAAGCCTCTTGTGAAGGTGAAGGTCGAATTTTACCATGGTGCTTGGTCGGCTACCATGGCGTGCCAACTAACTGTTACCTGTTGTCACAGTCAACTTTCCCTTGGTTAGGTTTGGTTGATTAGAGGAGAACACATCAATTGAATCTTGTCAATCTACTTCCCTTTTCCTATTTGTCACTACCTTGGTCGGGATCATGATAGTAGACAGGGTTTGGTGTTGGCCACCACCAAACAACAATGATAATGAAGGGAAATAGACAATACATGCAAAAACCCCAATAATAGAAATGCAATAATCCTAGGTTATTTTAAGTCAACTACCCATGGTTCCCACAACCCTAAGTTGTGGGTCCTTAGCTACTCATGGGTAAGACAAAAACAACAAAAATGCACATAAAAGACATAGTTGAGAGTTTTACCACAAGCAATGAAGAATGAAGACACCACAAGTTGCAAACCACAAGCTTGATAGATTGACAATAAGAACAAAGTAAGGTTTACAATCCCCAAAATTGGGTTTTCCAAGAGAAAAAAGATAAGCTAAGCTAAAAACCTAAAAGTTTCTTGAGACTATCTTAAAAATTGATAAAAAAAACTTCTCTATTTCGAATCTCTCCTTTTTAAAGCCCTAACTTAAACTATATATAGCGTTTACAAAATAACCATAAATATTACACATAAAAGACAACTGGCAACTGGTACGTCTCATAGGTACGACTCGTAGGGTGACCTACGAGTCTTAGTCGGGGTCTCGTATCAAGTTCTTGGCATCATGGACTCAACTGATACGACCCACTGGTATGAGTTGTTGCTTGGGCTATGACTCATATACTCCTCTCATAGTCCAGGCCTTCAGTTTTTAGTCCAATATTTTGGCTCTCTGATTTCTGCCACTAGTCCGCCTATACGAGTCATAGTGCAACTTACGACTTATAGGATAGCCTCGTAGGGTTGACCTCCACTTAGCAGATTTTTTTATTTTTGGTCTCTGTTTCTTGCTACGATAGAACCCTACAACGCATAGCTTGGGCTATGATTCATAGGTGAACTCGTATGTCCTATGCTTCAGCAAAATCTATAATTTTTCTCCAAAATCAAGCCAACCTAACTTTTCTGCAAGAACAACACAAAAACACATAAAAATCATAAAAAGTCGCATTAAGAACTCACAAAATCCCTTGTTTTAGGCATCAAATATGTTGTATTTTGATAGCACATCAGCACCCTCAACTTAGAATTGTTACTTGTCCTCAAGTGACGACTCAAGCTACATAGACAAAGAGAAATACATAGCAGTTATACTAATGGCACATACATCAAGTCCTCTTATTTAGGTACCCAACTACCATTTTCAAAACAAGTTTGCAAAGTTATTCCTCAAAACAAGAACACAATGACATACCTGATAATCCAACTATGATAAGCTAAGGAGCATCAACCATCCACAATCACTGGTATAGCCATATGCTAATTAAGGAGTGCAATGTTCTCACAAAAAGAAGTCCCTCATAGTCACTCATAAAGCATTTAGAATTCAGGGACTGAGGAAGCATTCTCACTCTCACAAATGAAATTCATACATAATGGCTATCACCATAGGCTTGCCTCTATACCCATCTTCCAGCTTGGTGACAGAGTAGATTTAGATCACTTTAGGACTTAAGGGCTTGTAACATAGGTTCAGAAGGATTTGGTATGGCATTTTGGGCAGGTAGTGACTAAAATCTATCCTTGAACCATGTTTACCGATACTTTTTGCTTTCATAACCCAACCTTTTTCATTAAATACACCCTTATTCTCATGTTTCAAACTTTTCTCGAGTGCATTCTTTCTATTTTCAGCTATGCCTTATTTCTAAACTCATTTCTTGCAACTTTTTTCTCAACTCAAGGCACTTTTCTTTTTCTTCACTGGGATCATGCTTTTTCATTTCTTTCTTTATTTCCCAGCTAACCACCTCATTATTATTACTTTACCATAATAAGGGCCACCCTCAACTTAGGCTTTTAGCCTGAGGTGAAGTACTCAATATCCATTCCCCAAACCAGGGCCATAATTTGTAGCCACTCTCAACTTAGGCTATTAGCTTCAATTAAGGTTCACATGTTCAAGGATAGACGAGGGCCAATATTAAGGTATTTCATCAAACAAGGTGAAGCTAGAAAGGCGTCAAGAAAGAATGAGTACATGAGAAGCTCAAAAATTTGGAACAAGGATTCACTCACTCATTTGGTGGGTCATTTAGGCTAAAAGTGGGTTCACTAAAATAATAAAGGCCTAAGATCCTTTCCAAATCCACCATATCATCAAACAAATTTTAGAGTAACAAGGCAAGTTCTGAGTCCATACAAGATGCATGAATGCAGCAAAATAAGATCACAACACACATGACATTGCACCCACAATCAAGTATAGACTCATAGATCATACTTCAAGCCTCATCTTACCTTTACATTATCAGCACAAACATTGCTAGATACTTGAAATGCATGAATGCATCAACAACCACAATCCAAAAATTTTGAGGGTACCCAATTTTTTATCAAAATTTAAAGAACATTTAAAAGCTACGCATATGCCAACATATAACATCTATGTATTTACAAACTATCTACACTACCTAAATATTTAACAGAAAATTAAACATCCACAAGAAAAAAAACACGGAAAGAAAATCTTGGGATCAAAACTAGGGGAAGTTATGGAATCGAGGTTACTAAGACTTCAACTTAATCCATAACTTCCTATTGGAAAATGAGATTTAGGGGTCAAATTTTATTTTGACCCTCTTTAAATGAAACTGGGACACCATTAGAATGTTGCACGTCGGGGCTATAAGACCACGACTATGAGTCGTAGGGTGTCCTACGACTTATAGGTATCAGTCTCGAATCAGACCCAACACTTGCAGAAATTAGGAATACATACCTGGGCACTACGAACCCCACCTACGACTTGTGGGAGACCCTACGACTCATATGGTTGGCTCGTAGTGTATGTACCAACATTTGTACTCACTGATTCCCTCTACGAGGCATGACTACAGGTCGTAATGTCGACTACCAGTCGTAGGCCTACTCGTAGAAGTTGCTCCAAGTGCCAATTTTGCATATCTTCAGCTCTTCAATTTTCACCTGCAGACCAAGTCTCAAAACACAACAATCTCCAAAATATTACAACTGCATCACTGTCTTTCAACTTAAAACAAACAAACACTCTACTTCTTAAAATCCCAATAACCAAACACACTTAAAATAGACAGACAATTATAGAATATGCTTGGGTTGCCTCCCAAGAAGGGCCATATTTAACGTCGTGTCTTAACTCAGTCAACATGCATCATCAACAATCATTAAGGGCCCACACCTCACTCTTCAATTCGTTCAGATGTTTCATTATTTGACAGATAACGACCCTAAACCAAAGTTGACCTGAATCCGTATCCAGGAGAGCTCTTCCAGTGGCCAGAAATGGTCTTCCCAAAATAATGGGCACCTCAAAATCAACCTCACAATCAAGGATCACAAAATCCACATGAAAGATGAATCTGTCAACTTTAACAAGCACATCAAGAAGCATTCCCTCAGGCTTTTTGATGGTTCAATCTACCATGAGCAATCGTATTCTCATCACGGTGGGAGTGCAAGGCTAAGATTTTAGACTATAGCAAAAGGAATTAGATTGATGCTTGCTCATAAGTCAAATGATGCTCTTGAGAACTCAACATCACCAATGATGCAAGGGATGGTGAATGCACCGGGGTCCTCTCCTTTTTGAACAAGGAATTTGGTCATAATCGCACTACATTGTTGTAGTTCTTGTGAGAAATCTTGGCTCAAAGTGTATTTCTTGGTCACCAAATCCTTCATATACTTGGCATACGTGGGCATCTTCTCCAAAGCTTCGAGAAGGGTGATGTTGATGGAGATTTGCTTCAACATCGAGAGGAAGTGTTTGAATTTAGCCTTTGAGGGAAAGGAGGAGATGGTTATGGAACAAACTTCAATTCTTCTTGCTCCCTTACCTCTTCTCGTTGCATCCCAACAATCTCCGGACCTTCTCCCTCAACCACAGCTTCCCCACCAAGACCCTTCTCATCAACTTCATCTATAATCACTGGCATATGGGGTTCTATGGTCCTTTTGCCACTCCGATTCATGACCGCCATGCAATGCCCTTCATTTTTAAGATCTTGAACCATATTTCTTTGTAAGGTACACTTTTGGCCTTGGTTCAATTGAGAAGAAACTTGCCTAAATTGTTGTTCGAGTTGCTTAATCGCCACTGAGTGAGACTCTATTTTTTGGTTAATACTTGAAATATACACTTTCATTCCCTTTAAAGTCTCATCTTGGTGGTTGGCCCTATTCAACAACTTGCCAAACATCTCTTTGATCCTGGAGTTTGTTGACCCGACATCACGTTTGTAAGGTGGCACATAAGGACCATTCCTATAATTATCTCTTCTACCCCATTTGGCATCCGGTACCCCTATCTCTCTCATAGTAACCACCTTAGTTATCTCTATAAGCACCATCATGGTTATAGTTCCAACCTTGATTCCTAGAACCTTTCCTCCAATAGTCCGAGTTGGACCCTTGGGCGCTATTCCGGAAACCCGCCGTTGATTACTCATGAAACAAGCATCTTCATCAAAGAATGGATCTTCATAGATGGGGACCTTAGGAGGTTGGTAAGTGACCACTTTGATACTTGTTTGGTTTTGCTTCAAGACCAAGTCCATACTTGTGCAAAGTTCAGCAAGTTGCTCCGTGATCTCTTCGTTGACCTTTGCTTGCTCATTATTGGTGTTGACCGCACAAGAAGTCTTCATTGCACCTCGATCTCGTTGACCCCATGCTCTATTATTTTTAACCTCTTGCTCCATTCTTGCGGCTATCAATGCAAAAGGTTGGTCAAGAAACATGCCTCCCATGATTGTGTCGACACAAACTTGACTATTCTCATCAAATGCCTGATAAAAAATCTCAACCAAGGCATCATCAACAATCTTGTGATCGGGGACCATCCCCAAACATTTGGTAAATCTCTCTAATGTTGTGCTAATAGAGTCACCCGGCAATTGCTTAAAGTTGTTTATTTGATCTTTCAGCTTTAACTTCTTAGACCTTGGGAAATATCTTTCAAGAAACACTCTCTGAAGCTCTGCCCAACATGTTATTGTACCCGAAGGAAGCTCAGACAACCACATATCTGTATTCCCAGTCAGTCTTAATGGAAATACTTGTAACCCAATGGTGTCAAGAGAAAGATTTTATGTCCCCATGACACTTTTGCAAACAAATACCACATTATGGAGATGACGGTTGGGATCTTTTGAAGGTAGTCCTTGGATTAACCCATGATTTTGGGGCATTTGGAGTAATCCACTCGACACTAAGAACTTAGCGTCTGTCGATAATGGAGTTAGCACTATAGCACCAGTAACGTCCATGGCCACAGGGTTCAAACGATATTGGTTCCATCCATAAGTATTTTCGTTGAAATTCCTAAGTTGTGGTCGGTTATCCCTTGGTGGTGGATTCTCCTCTCCTTCCATATCATCAATCATGTTCATATCCTCCTCAATTGCGATATCCTCATTCACTTGTGCCATTCTTTTAAAGAGTCGATGGATCTCCAAATTGATCGGAGCTAAGGGATTGCCTTGACTCCTTGTGCTTGGTATACAAACCTAGCACACCTTGAAATGAAAATCAAACAACAAAAACAAAAGTAAAGTACATGAGACTCTAGAAATTAACACTAGAACTAATTAATAGTGAAATCAAGTCAAAACCTAGTGGTATTCCCCGGCAATCGTGCCATAATGTTTGGTGATGTTCACGCTCCAATAAGAAAGCGGTCGCTGTCAGCAATTAACCTAACTGGTGATTAAGGTTGAATCCACAAGAAATACAAGGCTTGACTACAAGACTTTACTACTAATCATTTCAAGTATTCATAAATACAATCTAATGGGGGGATTTTGTGATTCAAAAACAAAGTAAAATAAACAATAAACTATAATGCGAGAAAACACTTAATTTTAAGGACAACTTGGGAATTGTGTTACCTATGGTTTGTTGACTCGATTTTCCTAGATAACATAACTACAATTGGCGAGTCGCAAGCAGGATGATAACTTAGGTTCTTCCAGCGCTCTTGTGAAGGTGAAGATCGAATTTTATCATGGCGTTTGACTGGCTAACATTGCGTGCCAACTAACCTTTACCTATTGTCCGAGTCAACCTCCCCTTGGTTAGGTTTGGTTGATTAGACGAGAACACATCAATCAAATCTTGTCATCTACTTCCCTTTTCCTATTCGTCATTACCTTGGTTGGGATCGTGATAGTAGGCGGGGTTTGGTGTTGGCCACCACTAAACAACAATGATAATGAAGGGAAATAAACAATACATGCAAAACTCCAATCATAGAAATGCAATAAACCTAGGTTATTTCAAGTCAACTACCTATGGTTCCCACACCCCCAAGTTGTGGGTGCTTAACTACTCATGGCTAAGATTAAACCAACAAAAATGCACATAAAAGACATAGTTTAGAGTTTTACCACAAGCAATGAAGAATGAAGACACCATAAGTTACAAACCATAAGCTTGATAGATTGACAATAAGCACAAAGCAAGGGTTACAATCCCCAAAATTGGGTTTTTAACGAGAAAATGATAAACTAAGCTAAAAACCTAAAAGTTTCTTGAGAGTATCTTCAAAGTTGACCAAAAAATTCTCTATTTTGAATCTCACCTTTTTAAAACCCTAACTTACACTATATATAGTATTTACAAAATAACCCTAAATATTACATAGAAAAGACAGCTGGCAGCTGGCACATCTCGCAGGTAATACGCATAGATTGACCTACAGGTCATAGTTCGGGTCTCGTATCAGGTTCTTGGCATCTTGGACTCAACTGGTATGACCCACTAGTACGAGTCGTTGCTAGGGCTATGACTCATGTACTCCTCTCGTAGTCTAGGCCTTCAGTTTTTGGTCCAGCATTTTGGCTCTCTGATTTCTGCCACAAGTCCACCTATATGAGTGTAGTGCAACTTACGACTCCTACTCCACTTAGAAAATTTTTGAGTTTTTGGTCTCTATTTCTTTCTATGATAGAACCCTAGAACTTGTAGCTTGGGCTACGACTCGTAGATGAACTCGTATGTCGTATACTTCAGCAAAATCTGTAATTTTTCTCCAAAATCATGCCAACCTAACTTTTCTGCAAGAACAACACAAAAACACATATAAACCATAAAAGGTTGCATCAAGAACTCATAAAATCCCTTGTTTTAGGCATCAAATGTGCTATAATTTTACAGCACATCACTGCCTTTCCTATGTTGTAGCATCTCGAGCCTGTACATGCGTGCCATAATTAGCTCATCCCGATGGCTCTACTCTGCTGTAGTGAGAACTGGACCAGTAGATTCCTCAGGCCCCTTAATTTTTGTGACATTATGGGGAGGCCTCAATGCGTAGACAATAGTCAAGATCCTCCATGGGAACACCTGCACGATTACATAACTCAGTAATCAGACCTCCAAATGCATACCTACACCCACAGAGCACCCGAGCCTTTCTCATAGTTGACTTGAAAATGGCTACAATGTTGAGCTCAACCTCGGTCATAAGTGCAAAAGCCAAACACACTCTATCCCTTGTGATAGTCATGAAGTGCTACCCCGGGAAGAAAGAGTGTGTCACAATCTTCACCCAGAATGAGCTTCCCTATTCATATGGGTGAGCAGGAAGGACTGATGGTAGCCCTGTAAGGGTGACGAATCCACTTGGCTATGGAATTCACCCAAGCGAGAGTGTGACAAATAGCCCTGTAAAGGGGATGAAATCTGGAGCTTTGCGAAGATACCCAAGGGGATATCCATGGTGCCTAGGACCCCATTAATTGCCAGTGGAGTGATGCTCATCTCCACCCCTCAGAATTTAACCACTTGGGTCCGTGGCTCTTTCTTCATATTATTGTAGAACTTCCGAACAACACTAAGGTTATAGTCCATCGGCTCCTCAAATAAAAATGTCAGATTATACTCCATGCCAGATTATACTCCATGCAGCTCTGTTATACCAATGGGTAATCCTATGCCAAAGAATCAACATCTATAGGGATGTTTGGGAAATACTTAGTTTCATTGTGCACCCAGTACCAGCGTTGGCCATCCCTATCCACAACCTTTAGCCCAAAGTGTAATCTCTGGCCCCTATGCTCCAGGCTTTTGGCACCTCTGGGATGTTCCTTGCCCGTCTCCTACTGCTAGAGGCACCTGCCCCACTAGCCTATCCGGTTCTGCGTGTACGAGAAGCCATATGAGCCTGCAAAAATAAATAAACATCATCAACATATGTGCACAAAACATGGCCCCTGCCACACACTTCCAAGTACAACCAACCCCACACTTAGATTCAAGCCAGGAGGTGAGAAGGCACTCAGACATCCCAACTCAATATGGACTACTAAACAAAAATTCGACAACATAACCCCATACTTTAGTTCAACAATACATCCCCCATGCTTCAATTCCAACAATTTCATCACCCACACATTCACAATCTTGTTTAAGTCAATTATTTCAAACATTCAACCCAACAAGTACATTCTACACAATTCAGCACAGAAGGGCACAAAACAAGGCATCATGCTTCAATAAACAACCTTATACTTCAAATTTTGCAAACGCCAACAGCAATTCTTCACATTAGCAAAAATTTAAGCACAAAGAATACAAAATCACCAATATTTCCCAAATTCCCCAAATATTCGTCCTAGGATTTGCACCCAACAACACCATGCGATAAAATTTCTTCTAATCAAGAAATTAGGCCTAAAATTTCAATACCCAACAACAAACAACTAACAATATCAACAAAAACAAGTTAACCCACTTGATTTGACCCCAAGAAGCACAAAAAGATTCAAACTCTAACAAAGAACAAGAAAAAGTAGTGAAGAACACTTACTTGACTTGAAAAATGCAAGAGTGGATGATAAATTTCTTGAAGAAACTAGGAATGCGACAGATTAGTTTGAATTTTGAGTGTGGGTGAGAAAAATTGAAGAGAAAATTGAAAAGGGGAGGGTTGGCATCGGATTAGGCGTGAAAGAATGAAGAAAAATGTGGGGCGAGGGTTCCAATAGGGGGCTGGGATGCATGGGAAAAAGGAAAAGGTAACAGACGTCCATGCCACGCGCGTGACATGTTGTGGACGCAGACATGCCTTAAATTATTTCATTTTTTGACATATCTAGGCACAAAACTTTGTGCCTATTCGCGACACAGGCGCATTGCGTGTCTGGCACGGACATACACTGTTTTGGGACTCGAAAAAATTATTTTTTTGAGCATCGAATCCCAAAAAATCCCTGAACACCTGAATATGCTACAAAATAATGAAACAAGTTAATCCGGAAAAACAAATATAAAAAATACCCAACTAATCATCAGAAATTGAAGATGCAAATTTTTCACACCAAAATGACCACTATCCACAATGCGCCACTGTTGCAGACATGCACTTGGTGCAATTTTTAAATTTCTACGAGTTTTTTTAAAATAAAAATAAAATTAACAATAAAAGAAAATTTTAACAACTATTGTTACCTCACTATGGGTTGCCTCTCGTGCAGCGCCTGATTTACCGTCAGGACACAACTCAGTATCTCATCATTCATCATTGGCCAAGTCCATGGTCTCTTCATCCTTAGTCATGTCCTCAGCATAGTGGTGTTTGACATACTGACCATTCACAAAAAATATTTGGTTTGTGGCTACCTCTTTCAACTTGACTACTCTATATGGCATCACGAACACCACAACATATGGTCCACTCCACTTTGACCTCAACTTTCCTGGAAACAATTTAAATTGAGAGTTAAAGAGAAGTACTTGTTGCCCTGACTCAAAATTATGCTTGATAATGTCTCAGTCATGCCATTGCTTGGTCTTCTCCTTTTATAGCTTGGCGTTCTCATATGCTTGGAGCTAGAATTCATCCAACTCCTCCAACTATTCTAATCTCTTTCTCCCCATGAGCTTTGGATTGAGATTGAACCTTTTGATGGCCCAATATGCTTAGTGCTCAAGCTCCATAGGGAGATGGCATGCCTTCCCATAAATAAACCAGTATGGAGATGTTCCAATAGGTATCTTGTATGTTGTCCTGTATGCCCACAAGGCCTCATCAAGCTTGATAAACCAATCCATCCTTTCAGCATTGACGATCTTCTGCAGGATTTGTTTTACCTCTCTATTGGACATCTTTACCTGACTGCTCGTTTATGGGTGGTATGTCATAAGTACCTTGTGCCGTACTCCATATTTCCAATAGATTCTTCATTGTTTGATTGATAAAATGTGCACCCCCATCATTGATAATGGCTCTCGGAGTCCCAAACCTTGTAAAGATCAGCTTCTTCAATAACTTGCTCACTACCTTGGAGTTATTGGTAGGTAGAGCTACTGCTTCCACCCATTTAGAGACATAATCAACTGCAACCAAGATATAATGATTACCAAAAGAGGGTAGGAATGGACCCATGAAGTCCGACCTCTACACATCAAAGATCTCCACCTCCATGATGTTATATTCGAGGGTATCTCATGCCTATTGGAGATGGTGCCATTCTTTTGGCATGCACCGCAAGCCCTCACAAAGTGTTTAGCATCTTTAAAAAGAGTGGGCCAGAAGAAACCTAATTGTAGAACCTTGTGAGCTATCCGCTCACTTCTATGATGGTCCCCATAAGGAGAAGCATGGCACCTCTCCAAGATCTTTCGCATCTCAGCCTCAAGAACATATCTTCTGACCATTCGATCAACCTGTTGCTTGAAGAGATATGGCTCATCCCAGATGTAAGCCTTTGCATCATGAGCCAGCAACTTTCTTTGTTGATAGTTAGTATCCAGGGGAAACACCCTACTCACCAGGTAGTTCACTATGTCAGTGTACCACGATAGGTCCTCCACTTCTAGTGCCAATAGCTGCTCATCTGGGAATTCTTCCTTAATCTGCATTTGCACACCTGTGTGAGCATCATTCTCCAAGTAAGACAGGTGATCAGCAATATGGTTCTCACAACCTTGCGATCCTTAATCTCAATATCAAACTCTTGAAGTAAAAAGATCCATTTGATCAGCTGGGGCTTCTCATAGTCCTTGTTAAACAATTATCTCACTACAGTATTGTTTGTGAACACTATGACCTTGGTGCCCACCAAGTAAGATCTGAACTTATCAAATGCATACACTAATGCTAGCATCTCTTTCTCAGTCACTGTATAGTTGCTTTGAGATGCATCTAGAGTCTTACTAGCATAGTAAAAAGAGTAGAACACCTTTTCTCTGCGTTGCCCCAACACTGCACCCAGAGTAATGTCACTAGCATCACACATGAGCTCAAATAAGAGCTCCCAATCAGGTGCTGTCAATATGGGTGCCTCGACCATTTTCTTCTTCAACATCTCAAAAGCCTGTAAAAAAGAAGCATCAAAGTTAAAGGGTACCTCTTTTTCCAAGAGAACACACAGCGGCTTTGCAATCTTTGAGAAGTCACGTGTCCAAGAAAACTTCGGACTCCCTTGACTGACACTGGTGGAGGTAGCTTCTCTATCACCTCAATATTAGCTCTTTCCACCTCCAAGCCGTGTTTGGACACCTTGTACCCTAAGACTATCCCCTCCTTAACCAGAAAATGACATTTTTCACAGTTAAGAACAAGGTTAGTCTCTTCATATCTTGCCATCACCCTATCCAGATTGTACAAGAAGATAACAAATGACTCCCGAAAGGTTGAGAAATCATCCATGAATAGCTCTACAAATCCTTACACCACGTCATGGAATACATCATCATGCACCTCTAGAAAGTGGTCGGTATAGTGCACAAACCCAAGGGAATGCGTTTAAAAGCATAGGTTCCATATAGACATGTGAAGGTAGTCATTTCTTAGCCCTCGAGTGAAATAGTGATTTGATTATACCCGGAGTATCCATCTAAGAAGCAGTAGTACTCTTGTTTAGCAAGCCTATCCAACATCTAATCAATAAAAGGCACCAGGTAATGGTCTTTCCAGGTGCATCATTTAATTTCCTATAGTCCATGTAGATACGCCACCCTGTCACCATTCTAGTTGGGACCAGCTCTGTAACCACTCTAGTTGGGATCAACTCATTCTTATCATTGGTGATGAGCATCTTCCCCCTTTCTTGGGGACATACTGCATTAGACTCACCCACTTGTTGTCTAAGATGTGGAAGATGATCCCCGTATCTAACCAGTTGATCATTTCTTTCTTTACTGCCTCCTTCATGATCGAATTCAATCTCCTCTATGGCCAGGTCACTAGCTTGTGACCCTCCTCCAAAAAAATCTTATGCATACATAGAGCTGGGCTAGTGCTATGGTTGCCTGACATTTGGAAATCCATTGCTCTCTTTCTTCGCTTCAGCAATGTTATGGCAACTTCCACATCGGCTGCAGTCAATAAAGTAGAAAAAATTTCAAGTAAAGTACTATTTTCACCAAGACAAACATACCTGAGATTTGACGATGAAGACTTCAACTCAAGCTGGGGAACTTCTTCAAATGAGGGTTTTGGTGGAGGTCACAACACCCTGTTGAATAGCTCAGCTGCTTTCTTTAGCATGCTAACATTGTGATTGTTTAGCACCCTTTCTATCTCTCTGACTTCTATATCATCCACTAGCTCTTGATTTAGTAAAACTCTAGCTTGTGGGTCTATGATTGACCTAGCTCATTGCAACCGCTATATCTAGCACTGGCATGGCTGCCAAGTCCTTATATGTAGTAGGAAGCTTCATAGATTTGTAGACATCGAACACCTCAACCTTATCATAGTCTTATGGTGAGCCTCCCTACTACCATATCAATCAATTCCCCCCCCCCCCAGTAGCTAGGAATGGGCGTCCAAGAATAAATAGAACCTTAGGGTCAGGTTCACAATCTAAGATTACGAATCCACAGGAAAGATGGGATATCCCACTTGGACTAAACATCCTCAATCACACCATTGACCTTATCACAGAATGATCAGCCAATTATAATACGATGGTGGTGGGCTTTGGGTTCCCAAGCCCCAACTTCAAGAACATAGAGCTGGGCATGAGATTGATACTTGTGCCAAGATCACATAAACCTCTTGCATTTAGACAACTCCCAATGGTTACTTTTATAGTGAAGCTCCCAGGATCATTTAACTTGGTTGGCAGTTGGAATCTATTAAGAATCCTGGAGCTACATGCGTCCTTGAGTGCCACACATATTCCGCCAACTTGTTCTTGTTGGCCACAATGTCCTTCACATATTTGACATACTTCAGGATCTCCTGCAAAAATCAATAAGAGGTAAGTTAAATCTATACCTGTTTCAAGAGCCCGATGAACTTTTTGAAGCAGTCATCCTCCTTCTTTTTCAGCTTTTAAAGAAATAGAGGATGAGCTTTAGGCATTGGAGTTGCCTTATCATTAGTTGGGCTGGGATTGCTAGCCTCATCATTATGTGCAGTGCTTGGCTAAGACCCATCTTTCTTCTTTGGGACCAACTTAGTCAATGGTCTTCCGCTCATAGTGCTGACTGTATTCACCTACTTAAGGTTGGGGTCAGTGTTACCTGGTAAGCTTCCTTGAGGTCTAGAGTTCATGGTGTTTTCCAATTGCCCTAACTATTTCTCCAAGTTTTGGTGTCCCTGCTTGTTCCCTTGAATTTCTTCTTCTTGCTATTCTGGTTTGCCGAACTTGCCTCAGCACTTCACTATCAGTCATACTATTTGGGTTGGCATGCTTGGTAGGCTGCTGCATCTACTAATTGTAGTAAGTATTGCCACCTTATGGTCTTTGCTGAGATGGCCCCTAGTTTTGCTGATTTCCACTAAGAGAAGTTAGGGTGGTTCCTCCAATTTGGGTTGTATGAGTTCCCAAAACCTTGATATCCACCTCTGTTGGCATTACCCACAAAGTTTACCACTTCTGGATTAGCTCTACAGAACTCAGCAGTATGGTTTCCTCCCCTACAAATATCATACCAGCCATTTTGCTATTGTTGTACCATATTTACTAAGGCTGGTTATTGACCCACAATCACCTACACTTGCTATTGTTCACCCAACTCTAAGTTGAAGTGACTGATCATCACATTCTATATGGCTAACATCTAAGCCTGGAGGGTAGTTATAGCATCAATCTCCAATATACCAACCTGCTTTTGGACTACTGATCATCTTGATCCTCTATTCCACTCTGGAATTCCTTGTGCAATCTGATTGAGAAGCATATACAACTCGTCATATGTCTTCTCTAATGCCTGTCCACCTGCAGTAGAACCAAGAAACATCTTGGTGGTAGGTTCCAAACCTTCAATGAAGATTTGGACCAACACCTCGTTAGCCTGATAATGATGGGGACAATTAATAAGAAGAGTTTTAAACATGTCCCAAGCGTGAGATAAATTTTCTCCAGGCTTTTCCTTGAAGCTCAGAATCTCACTCCTGAGTAACGCTGCCTTGCTAAATAAGAAGACTCGAGTAAGGAACTTGCCAGCAAGATCATCTCAAGAGGTGATAGAGTTGTGTGGATTAATTGGTAGCAACCTTCGTGCTTACCCCAACAGTGAGAAGGGAAACAAGGTCGTCCTCACGTAGTCTCTGTTCACCCCTGTGGGGATGAAAGTATCAGCAATCTCCGAGAAGTTCTGAAGATGAAGATGTAGGTCTTCATGTGGCGACCTAGTGAACTCCTAATAGACTGTAGTAACTGGACCATGTTCTGTTTGAGTTCCCATTGACCATCAAGCTCTGGCTTTAGAAAGCAACTAGCGACATTGGTGGTTCGCGAGATTGCCACATCCCAAACTGGCCTAAGAATTGGTGGTCTAGGTGCTAGTGGTGCAAGAGGATTTGCTTCTTCCATTTCCTCTCTAATAGGATTGACTTCTTCTTTGTTATATTGTAGATCCTCTTGTTCAATGAGTTCAATTGGAAAAGTTTGCAACAAGACACCTGCTCTCCTTTTAGATTGACAAAAGCAAGAATCCTGGTCTTCAAGTGTAGCAACTGACTACCGGCAAAAACAGCATGACTAAGATCAAGTGTAGTGAACACCACGAAACAAAATAACTCAAAAAATTAACCACTATAAACTTTAAATCCCCAGTAACGGCTCCAAAAACTTTTTGCTCCCCAGCGCATGCAAGTGTACGTGGTCTAAACAATTAATAAAATGGCCCTGATTAAGGGGTTGAGATATCAAACCCAAAGGATTTAAATAAAATTGGTACACAATCCAAGCCATCATGTTAGAGTGTTTTTAATCAAAATGGTGAAGAGATTTGTGGGAAAAAATTAAAAAACTAATTAAATTACTAAACTAGACTAGTTTGTTGTTAACTATCAAATTAAGAGCAATTTCGGGATTGTAACCTCATTGACACCATTCTAATTTTAAAGTTTGTATGTATATGTGGGTTCATTACTACTTATTTACAGGGTTAAACTTACCTAAATATGTTGCATGCCTCTGTTGGCCTATCATTATTGACTACCTAACTATATCGTTGAGCAGGAATAGACAAACTAATAAAAGTGCTTTAACGTTATCTTCCTATATTATGAACCAAGCGAGGTGTAAGGGTAGTTGTCACAGTCTCCCATGCACAAATCAATCTAGTTTCTTAGTCTATCAAGCTTCCTATACTACTATGTTCTATCCATTCCAGCATCACTCGATTCCAGAATGGATAACAAGTTTACTCCCTAGTTAATCAGGCTCTGATGTATAGATTTAAGTAGTATAAGAGTAGTGTAAAGAAACCCATTCATATATATCAAACATAATGAACTAAAACATTGTCTATGGCTACAACCCCTATGGGAAAATTAGCCACTCAAAGTAGGTTCATACATCACAAATAGGCTAAAACCATTAACAACCAAGAAAACAAAGATGAAAACTAACCGAAATAGCCCTAGAAAGAGTTTGCAGTCATATCCTCTACATTCTCACTATAACCATATAAGAAAACCTAAAGCTTAAAATGAAATATAACTTAAAAATCCAGTAATTCAATTTTTTCCCACGCATCCTCAAAGTTTGTGATGCAGACAAGCAAGTTTTGAGCAGATATTGGCTTTTTTTGCTAACTGATCATTTGCACAATATTTGCACAAGTCTGCGATGCGGACTGTGCAATTTTTCTTGCTTCACGCCTTTTTCTTCTCTTTTTTAGCTAGCACAACTTTTCCCCAGGTCTGAGATGCACACTTGAGCATTTTTGCTGAGTTAACAAATTTTTATCCTTCAATTTTGTAGTTGTGTTCTTCCTCATAATCTGGTATGACTCTGAACTAGCATAATAAGATCAAAATATGAAAAACAACACAACCAAATGGTGCACTTGGCCCAAACTACCAAAATAAATGAAATCACATTAAAAACACCTAGACTCTATGGATTTACCCTCTAACAGGCTCTATTTATGGGTATTTTTAGTTTAGCATATAAATACGCCTAAGATCACTCATCCCAGATGACGCTCTCTGTTATCATTTGAGCAGCGGTGGCCATGTCTATAATGTTCGATCTTAGGTGAAACTCCCCGTAGACCCTAGGACCCGGTGGCCACGACTGTGATGCCTAGTGGCGAATGCAGATTCATAGTAGAAAGTGGTTAGATGTGAGGGCCCCTATTGGTTACACTCTAGGTTTGAGACATTATTTTTGTTTAGAGAGAGATATGACACAACAATTGTTTTAGGTCTAAAACTTGGTTGAGTTTTTGGTCGAGGACCCCCCTTATTCCATCTTACAAACGAGGCCCCAAGATTGTTATTCTAAGATTGAGACACACTATTATATGAGGGGGATTCCTTCTCTAGCGGGGGATACATCCCACCATTCTGCATGTACATTTTGGATCAGGTCCCACGTGCTAGCACATGCTTGAAGACCTAGCTGATATGTGATGGTCAGGGTGCGGTACCGTGATTGATTACTCATAGATCTATTCACCTATACACATACTTATTGTGAATAGGTGTACCTTATAAGCTTATGGGGCCTCTAGGGGCATTCAGGCTTAGATACTAGGGTCTTACACCCACATACAGCTGACCCTTATTCTGATAATATGGAGAGCTGGTCTATGTAAAGGTTTATGGGATTCTATGATGGTTCTGAGGTTTTTGTGATGATCTGTTGGCATTATATTTGTGCACGGGTGTACCTTCTAGCTTTATGGGGGCCTAGTTGGCATATAGGCATAGATATTAGGGCCTTGCACCAGCATACAACACTAGGCCTCAGTTGGGGGCAATTGTGGTATGAGGTTGCACAGTCTTCATCAGTTGGTATCGATGTTCATCTCTCGTGTTAGTTCAGCTTCTCATTGTCCATCACTTTGGTTAGTTCAGTTGTGATTTGGGAGTTTCCAAACATGCCTATACCTTGATTTGTGTTAGTTTTGCTACATTGTTGATGTTCTCTATATATTTGGTCTTTATTTTATTTTCACTATTTCACTCGGTTGGCAATGATGCCTACTGGGTGCATTTTTTTATAGTCATCCCTACTTCTTCATCTTCCCATGTTGCAGCTCCAGGCATGAGCTGTGATAGCTGAGTTAGGGAACTTTGGGAGAGCTAATGAGACTTTTTTGTGAGCACCGGCAGCTCTGGCTTCTCCGCAGTCTCCTTTTATTATGGTCATCTATTGCTTCCAGACATTTGGACCTGTACTTATAGTATGGTTTGTGTTTGTAGGGAACTCCTTATTTTATATTGTTATAGTTATCCATATTTGTATATGCTTCATCCTTATATCTATTGTAGCTCTATATAGTTGACTTCTAAGTTCTGGGTAGGTTTCGATTATTTATATTATGCGTTATTAGCTTGACTTGACTAGAGAGCTAGCGCAGGTTCCCCGGGAGTTAGTTAATTGGCTTGCCTATAGGTGGGATCTGACAGGCACCATCATGATAGGGACTGGGTCGTGATAGTTCAAATATGATTTCGGCATCGAGCTAGGTTCGACTTACCCTTTTGAGACTAAATTCTAGTTACTGGATTTGTTTATGTGATAATTGTAAGAGTTGAATTGTTTTATGATAAGTGGATCAATTTGATGGTATTTTGGAAAAAACATGGTATCGACTGTATTAGAATTGGGTAAATTGTGAAGTTTTGGTAACTGAGATGAACCATTGATATTTGAGATACTTTTGGATTTTTTTGTATAATACGAGACTTGTGAAATCATTTGGAAAATATTGTGTTGTTGTTTGGCATTTGAAACACTTTTTGGGACCCAATTGCATATTTTGGGACTGTTGATATTACTGGGATACAAGATTATTGGAGGGAGTATGGCAATTTGAGACATGTTGATAGTTTGTGGTACTAGTTGTGACATTGGACATTTCCATTCTGATTCTATTATCATTATTATTGGTTATCTTATTATATTATTGTCATATACATTGAATTGTGGTATTGACATGCATTCATTCTATGTTGCATTGGTACCACGCCTTGACCATGCAGAGGTGGTAAGGTTGAGACATTATATCACCTTTTCTAAAACCCCTTGACCATGCGAAGATGGCAAGGGTGAGATTATATCATTTTATAAAACTCCTTGACCTTGAGGAGGTGGAGTGGTTGCGATATTGTGACACACCTCGATCACGCAGAGGTGGCAAAGTTTAGAGATTTTTGTATATGGTCTGTGAGACCCCATGGGTTCTAGCTGGTAGCCTTAGCTCGGTAGATATGTACTCCAACTATACAACAGTCATGATTCCACCCCATGCGTTGCATTCATTCATCTCATTTGAATTGCATCATTAATTATATATAATGTGTACTAACCTCTTCATTGCAAGTGAAAGGGTTCTTAGTTGTTACATGTTTATCTGATGTAAGGCCTCACATGTTGGAAGGTGTAAAAGTACCAAAGAAATGAAATCTAGAAACTTTCTAAGTACCAGTGGCTTTCACGAGGGGTTTATATGTTGTTCCACGGGCCATAGATTGCACTCGTGGAATGGAGAATAGACTTGGTGAAAAGACAATTTTCTTGAGTTTGAGGTACGAGATACCAGTACGGCTCATACATGTCTTGGGTTGTGATTTAGAGAAAGTTTCTAATGGTCCAAAATATACCAGATGAGACCCCTTCTCATGACCCATGGAATGGGCCACGACCCGTAACTACGGTTTCGTGGTCCTGTCCGAGAGATTTTTAAAGTGGGCAATTTTGACATTCTCATTAGCCTAAGGTTCTTTACATCATTTAGGCCCCTAAATCAGCCCTTTTCAGCCTTATACAACCCAACTCACTCTATTCCACTTCATTCTCAAAGAATCCTAAGTCCCACTTCTCCAATATATTCCCAGACCTTCAAGGGCTTCAAGAAAAGTGTCCAAAGCTAGGGTTCAGATTTCCTACACTCTTCAACAAGATGTTCATCCCCAATCACACCAAATATGTAGGTTTTGATTTGTGGAGACATTTCCTCCATAAAGCTCAACCATTCCTTTTCCTTATTTATTTATAAGTCACGAAAACTTATGGAAATTTTATGAACTCTTTTGTATGATGATATTATGAAGTGGTTTATAATGTTTTATCCTTGTATACTATTATGCAATGCATTTCCAAGTGAAATCTAAATGTGCAAGGAATCATGGTTGAAACAACCCCAAAAAGTTCCTGAAATGTGCCTCAGAAGTGCCCGAAATTGTAATTTTCATATATTTAAAAATTTGTCTGTTATTTTGAAAATATAACTTCATATTATTTTTTTAGGGGATCAAATTGAGTGGGGAATGGGTCTAACCCAAATTTTAGAGCAACCGTATCAAAATCCGAAAATGGCAAAAATGCGATTTAGGAGGGTCAACTTTGATGGGGAATATCTCTTTGCACACAAAGATCAGGGTGGCCCAGGACCTATCAAATGAAATATCTTTTAATTAGCTTTCCAACGCACTTGGTTTCATCTTATTTCGAGTCCGGATGAAGGAGTTATGGCCATTTTCGTGGAAGTCATTTGTGCAGAAAATGCAATTCTAGTTAGCAGTCCGTTTTGGTCCTATTTTTTCTTGACTTCGGTCAAGACTTTTATGTCTTGGGCCTAAGGGTTCCCAAAGTACATATACTTAGCCTTATTTCATCCTAATATCATCCTAAATATTCCCCAATACTCACCAAAATAATTAGCCAAATATTTACTCCCAAATTCAAGTCCCAAAACTCAAGACCAATCTTTAGGATTTCATCAAAGATTTCACTCAAGCTTCAAGTCCTCATTAAATCCTTCTTCAAGGTTTCTCCAAAAGCTAAGATATATGGTGTTGAATCATTGGGTCCTTCCACCCATGGTGCCTGAACCCTCTTTTCACTAATATTGCATGATTAAAGTTGATTTTACATGTGGGACTTGTATATTGAGAAATTTACTGCAAAGTGATTTTAGTTCATCAAAGTATGGTTGTTTTAGCATGTTTTAAGCTCTAAATCTAGGATCTAATGTTGGATTTGATGAAGTGTTTTAATGTGAATATCTTAGGGGTGTGGCTAGGTGTTGATTGATGGTTTTACAACATATTTTCTTGCATGATTTCATCTCCAAATTGCATAGTCTTTCTCTCCCATTACACACCCCCAAGGTGTTTGATAAAAATGTCTGGCTAGGATTTCTTAAGGAATTGTAGGTCCAATGCATGTCTTATGAGTTGAATGATGTTATGATGATTATATAATGATGAAATGATGTATATATATGATGACCAAATGATGATAAAAAGGGAAGATATGTATATATGGATGAAAGGAATGAATATATGTGTTTGAATCATGTAAATCAACTTTGGTATTGCAAGGAAATTGTTGGGATCTCATGTTGTTATGTTCTTGTGAATTGTTGATGACTTATTGGATTCTTAAAATAAGGTTTATGCTCTTATCAATTGTGAAAGCCTGCTAGGAGGTGTTATGAACTATGATACATACCCTTTATTGCAAGGCCAATTCCTACATGTAGGGGCTATCAGCTATGTTGTACACCTTACCCTCATGTACGAATACAATCTACTCCGTATGAGGTTATGCTGCTCCTTGTGAGGTCATGCTACTCTCTATGAGGTTATGTTACTCTTTATGAGGTTATGCTACTCCCCCTATGAGGTTATGTTACTCGTTATGAGGTTATGCTACTCCCTATGAGGTTATGTTACTCTTTATGAGGGATATGCTACTCCCTATAAGGTTATGTTACTCTTTATGAGGTCATGCACTATGATGTACTTCTTATCCTCGTGTATGTTTTGGGGTTATGAACTCATGCTATATCTCTCACCCTCTAGTATAAGGTAATTGGATAAGCTCATTATGTTATCTTAACTAAGTAAGCTATGAAAGAATGGATATTTTCAAGCATGTTTTAATACAAGCATTGTTCATGCATGCCATATTGTTATATTATGCCTATTGCCTATTGTTATGCATTTTGATTACATTGCCTATCTCTTATTGCATTGCATCCCACATACGTAGTACATTCCAACGTACTAACGCATACTCTATGCCTACATGACATAACCATGTAGGAACTGAAGCCCCGTTTGAGCATCTCCACCCATGTGGCTAGTATGGTTTTACTCAAGCTTATTGGTGATCCTCCATTCCGAGGATGTTGGTCTACATTTCTTATATTATGTATTGATTCCTTCTTCTTTGTTGCTATTTTGACTATGACGATGAGCCCGGTTGCTTTGTCTTGGCCCCCGCTAAGTATCTATGTTTAGAGGTGTTGTTGGAAAAGTTATGTTTTACGTTTGAGCTTTGAATCATCTATGTTATTTAAGTATTAAACTCTCTTTTTCTCCCTTAGTCCCATTTCCCCTTATATTGTTTTATATGGTAAGTATCCCCTTACCATGCTCAAACAAAGTATCTCTTGTTCATGCTTTCTTATGAGGCTTGTTTGGGGTTCCTCAGGTTCCCTATTCGCCAGTCACATCTAGGCCCTAGGATTGGGTTGTGACAATGGTGGTGCATGTTTGAGGAACACGCGTGCTTTCTTCGAGCATGGTAAGATGGGCCACAAGATTGTGGATTGTCCAAACAAGGTAGAGATGGTCGTCCTCAAGGAAAGAGTGTTCATGGTGACCAAAGGGCACAAGGTGGCTAACAAGGAAGCTCTCCATATCATAATCGATTTTATGCTCTTCAAGGAACGCAATGAATAGATAAAGCACCTGATGTTGTTATCAGTATGTTAAAGATCTACAATTGAGGTGTATGCTTTATTGGATCCATGTGCCACTCTCTTTCATTACTCCTTTTGTTGCTTATAGACTTCATGTGTGTCTTAAATGTTATGTGAACCCTTTGAAGTGTCTACCCCTATTGGTGAGTCCATTGTTACTCAAAGAGTCTATAGGGATTGTCCCATATCTATATTCCATAAAGTCTTGCCTTGTGCTTTTGTTGAACTTGACATGGTGGATTTTGACATTATTCTTGTGATGGATTGGTTATATGCATATCATTCTACCATCAATTTTGGAACTTACAAAGTTAAGTTCCAATTTCTTAATGAGCCTTTCCTTGAGTGGGTAGGTCATGATTTAGTGGTTAAGTATAGGTTCATCTCTTGCCTTAAGGTTTGGCATTTAATTTCTAAGGGTTGCATATACCATCTTGTAAGTGTTAGGGATGTTGAGTCTAGAGTCTCTCCTGTTGAGTCAGTTCCAGCGTTTAATGTGTTTCTTGATTTATTCCCTATGAGCTTCGTAGTGTCCCTCCCGAAATGGTGATAGATTTTGGATAGACCTCCTCCCTAATACACAACCTATTTCTATTCCCCCTTACCGCATGGCCCCAATGAAGTTGAAGGATCAATTGAAGGTCCTATTGGACAAGGGATTTATTAGGTCTAGTAGGGTGCACCAGTGTTGCTTGTAAGAAAGAAGGATGGGTCACTTATAATGTGAATCAACTACCGGTAACTCAATAAGGTCACAGTGTATAACAAGTATCCCCTATATCGGATAGATGACTTATTTGATTAACTACAAGGGGATAGTCACTTCTCAAAGATTGACCTTTGGTCTGGGTATCATCAATTAAGGGTAAGGGAGTGTGATATTCCCAAAACAACATTCCTAACAAGATATGGGCAGTTTGAGTTTGTGGTAATTTCCTTTGGCCTAACTACTACTCTGGCAATATTCATGGATCTCATGAATAGGATCTTTAAACCCTACCTTGACATGTTTGTGGTGGTATTTATTAATGATATTTTGATTTATTCCTAAAGTGAAGAAGAGAATGTGAAACATTTCAGGGTAATGTTACAAACATTGAGGGAAGAAAGGTTGTTTGCTAAGTTTGACAAATGGGAATTTTGGTTGAAGGAAGTTGCATTTCTAGGGCATGTGGTGTCTGGTAAAGGGATTAAAGTAGATCCAAAAAAGGCATAGGTGGTAAGAAATTGGCCTAGACCCTTAACTTCAATAGATATTAGGAGTTTCTTGGGCTTGGCAAGGTATTACTAGAGATTTGTTTAGGGTTTTTCTTTACTTACTTCTCCCTTGACAAAATTGACACAAAAGAAGGCTAAATTTGTTTCGACTGATGAGTGTGAAAGGAATTTTCAAACTTTGAAAGATAAGCTTATATCTACTCCTATTTTAGCTCTACCAGAAGGGTTAGACAGGTTTGTAATTTATTGCAATACTTCAAGAATCAATTTGGGGTGTGTATTGATGCAAAGTAGCAAGGTTATTACCTATTCTTCTAGGAAACTAAAGGTGCATGAGCATAATTACCCCACCCATGATCTTGTGTTAGCGGTCATGGTATTTTCTATAAAGATATGGTGTCACTATTTATATGGGATTCATATAGACGTGTTCACTGACCATAAGAATCTCCAATGTGTGTTCACACAAGGAGATCTAAATGTAAGGCAAGGGAGGTAGTTGGATATCCTTAAAGACTATGAAATGAGTATGCATTATCATCAGGGCAAGGCTAATGTTGTGGATGATGCTCTAAGTAGAGTGTCCATGGAGTATACGACTCATATTGATGATGGTAAGAAGGAATTAGCAAGAGAGGTTCACCGGGTGGCTAGATTGGGAGTTAGGTTGGATGAGGCCAAAAATATAGATGTGGTGGTTATGGATGGTTCTAAGTCTTCCTTGGTGGAAGAGGCCAAATCCAAACAAGACCTTGACCCCACTTTGGTGGAGTTAAAGTCATTGGTGAAAGTTGGCAAGGTGGAGGTTTTCTCTTAAGGGGGAGATGGCGTTCTTAGGTACCAAGGTACATTATGTGTGCCCAATGTGGATGGGTTAAGAAAACTAATCTTGAATGAGGCTCATAATTCATCTTATTCCATCTACCATATTTCTACAAAGATGTATAGGGATTTGAGGATGGTGTATTGGTGGGGCGGTATGAAGAGAGACATTATCAAGTTTGTAGCTGATTTCCATAATTGCGAACAAGTCAAAGTCGAACATCAAATGCAAGGTTTCCTAGCACAAGATATTGAGATTCCTACGTGAAAGTGGGAAGAGATCAATATGGATTTTGTGGTTGGTTTACGAAAGACTAGAAAGCACTTTGATTCTATTTGGGTTATTGTTCGTAGAATGACAAAGTCGACTCACTTCCTACCGATTAAAATGACTTATGGTCCCAAAGATTATGCCAAGTTGTACATTTATGGGTTGGTTAGATTGCATCGGATCCCATTGGCTATTATTTTGGATCGTGGTGCTCAATTTATTTTGCACTTTTGGAGATCTTTTCAAAGAGGCCTTGGTACTAAAGTTAAGCTTAGAATGACCTTTCACCTACAAATGGATGGTCAAGCCAAAAGAACCATTTAAACTCTTGAGGATATGCTTCGGGCTTGTGTCTTAGAGTTTAAAGGTAGTTTGGATGATCATCTTCCACTTATTGGGTTTGCTTATAACAATAGCTATCACTTGCATCAGAATGGCTCCCTTTGAAACTCTATATGGTAGACATTGTAGATCCCCAGTTGGGTGGTTTGATGTGATGGCTTGGTTAGGTCCAAATTGGAAGCTTAAAGAAGGTGAGGATGATAAGGGAAATATTAAAACTTGAATTTAAAGTTGATGACTGGGTGAACTTGAAGGTTTTGCCAATGAAGGGTGTAATACATTTTGGCAAGAAAGGAAAGTTAAGTCATAGGTATGTAGGGTCTTACAAGATCTTGAGTCATGTTGGTAAAGTTGCATGCGAATTAAAGTTGCCTATGGAGATGGGCATGTTTCATCCGGTCTTCCATATCTCTATGTTAAGAAAGTATGTCAGAGACTCAAATTCCATTGTGCCCTTAGAGGTGGTGAATGTTGAAGAGAATTTGACTTATGAGGAAGTTCCCAGTGGAAATCTTGGATAGGAAAGTGAAAAGATTGAGAAATAAAGATGTAGCATCCATTAAGGTCCTGTGGAGGAATCAATAAGTGGAGAGTGCTACTTGGGAAGTCGAAGTCGATATGAAGAAGTGATATCCCTATCTCTTTCATTTTAATCAAGCTTGAGGTACTATTATTGTTCCTACTTGAGAACCTCCCCATCTTTGCATGTCATTTTCATGTCATCTATGCATGATTATGTGATTTTGAGGATGCATTGTAAAAGTAATTTAAAGCATGGTTTGAAAATTTTCATGATGTGCATGTTGTATGTTTTGCATATGATGCATGTATCCCATTCCTTAAAGCTTACAATTAGCACATTCGGGGATGAAATTTCCCAAGGGGAAGATATTGTAAGGCCCCACATGTTACAAGTTCTAAAAGTTCCTAAGAAATGAAATTTGGAAATTTCTATGTACCAGTGGTTTTCATGAAGGGTCTACGAGCCGTACATTATTCCATGAGTCGTATCTTGTGCTCATGGAATAGAGGACAGACTTAGTGAAAAGATAGTTTTCTGGAGTTTGAGGTATGAGATACCAGTATGGCTCCTACATTGATTTATCAAAATGTTACCATATGAGACCCCTTCTCACGATTCGTGGAATAGACCATGTCCCATCAAATTTTTAAAGGGGGTGATTTTGACATTTTCTATTAGCCTAAGGTTATGCTACATCGTTTAGGCCCCTAAATCAGCCCTTTTCAGTATTATACAATCTAAACTCACTATATTCCACTTTATTCTCAAAATACCCTAAGTCCCACTTCTTCAAAATACTCCCAACATCTTCAAGGCCTTCAAGAAACGAGTCCAAAGCTAGGGTTCAGATTTCCCAATCTCTTCTACAAGATCTTCATAACCAATCACACCAAGGTATGTGGGTTTTGATTTGTGGAGACCTTTCCTCCATAAATTCAACCATTCCTTTTCCTTATCTATTTACAAGTCATGGAAACTTATGGAAATTGTATGTACTCTTTTGTATGATGATATTATGAAGTAGTTTATAATGCTTTATCCTTGTATACTATTATGTAATGTAATGCCATGTGAAATCTAGGATTTAAAATTAGGGTTTGGTGGCCCTTGTGGCTGATGAGATGAGGGAAACGAGACTGTGATGGTTTGGACATATGCAAAGAAGGAGTACTGATGCTCCTGTTAGGAGGTGCGAGAGGTTAGTTTTGGGAGCTACACAGAGCGGTAGAGGTATACCGAAGAAGTATTGGGGGAGGTTATCAGACAGGATATGGCGAAACTTGATCTCACCGAGGACATGACCTTAGATAGAAAAGAGTGGAGGTCACGAATTAGAGTAGCAGGCCAATTAGTTGGTAGGGTTAGGTGGATGTCTGGTCTTGGGGTATAGTAGGTAGTAGGAGTAGTCATGTTATTATCATGCGCTGTTATTATCTATCATATATGTGTTAGTTTTATCGTATTTGCGTACTGTAATGTGCTTTTCATTATTAGTTGCTTTTTTGTTCCCTTTCCTTTCCTTTCTTTTTTGTCATATCTAATTTATTCTGCTTATGGATTTTTTAGACGAGGGTTCCTAAGAAACAACCTCTCTTCTTCTATGAGGTAGTGGTAAGGTCTGCATACATTCTACCCTCCCCAGATCCCACTTGTGGGATTCCACTGGGTATGTTGTTGTTGTTATTGTAAAATTAGGGTTTGCACTGGCCATGTTTTCTTATGCCTTTGGTGGGTTATTTATGAATAATGCTTAAGTGATTCTATTTTAGTCCTTCCATTTTATTTACTCTTGAATTGCATGGTTTTAAAATTATGTACATATACCTACTATGATTTGATTAAAGATGCATGTAAAGTTTCTTATGTAATGAACATCTTATGACAAGATGTCTATTTCATGCATGTCGAGACTAATAAGAGGGCTAACAAGTGTGCTATGAGCTCATAAGCAAGATATGAATGTTAAGAATGATGTAAAGCTCTATCCTTGATGTTATAAACAATGTGTTAATGAGCTACTTCGAGAAGTAAATTATGATGTATTGAGACTTTGATTAATATAACTATGATTATGATTCAACTATTCCATGGTATTGTGACCTAGCACTAAGAGGAGCTTGGTAGTCCCCCATTGTCCCTACACAATATGCCATCCTAGGTTCATGCTATTAATTCATGTAAGGACCCAGACTTTGTATGACCTTAAAAGTGCTTCAATTCTAAAAGGTTTTGGACCAAGGTAACACCTCATGGACACCTCTACGGGTCGTGTGACTCACGACAGACTGTGTGGAGGGACCTTGAGGTTGACCTTGGCCTTGTGTATAGAGAGTTGGCTTTAACTTTGGAGTTCAAGACTATGGTTCACACCACAGGAACCCTACGCGATCCGTGTGGCACTTTATAGGACATGTGGTGGCTTGTGTGATGTAGCCTTGACCTTGAAAACCATAATTTCTCCAAGGCATTTCACACATGAACCTCTCATAGACCATATAACCCCTTCACGGTCCGTATGGGCCTCCATATGGGCATAGCTGTGAAAATCGTCTAAGTATGGAATCATAATCTCGAAATTTCATCAGTTAAAGATTTTCTAAGTGTTGCTTAATGGAAGGCCACATGGTCTGTGTGACTTGGTACTAACCATATGCCCTATATAGGGGACCCTTGACAACATTTTATCTTCCGTTTCAGTAATAGCATTCTTATAATTTTGGCTACTCCTAAGGGTCTTTTGTGACTTTTTCTATGCTATCCTAAGACATTCAAATGACATATACTCTTCTTCTCACTTTTAAATTCATTCAACACTACGAATCTATTCAAGGTCACTCTTAAGAACTCCTCTCAAGAACTCTAAAGAAGGCTTAGCCAGGGATTAAGGAAAGACTCTCTATTTCATCAAATTATTCTTGTTTCTTTTTGGTGAATTAAGGTATGTGGGATTGATTCATGGTCCATTTCAACCATGAAGACCCCAAACTCTTTTACTTTGATTTTCATGAGAATTAAGCTTACCTTAATTATGGGTTTTTAAGATATTTGTTTATTTCATTCAATTAAGATATGGGCTATGATTTATTGTTGATTTTGAAGTGATTAAAGCCCTAATATATTGGATTGCATGAATATTATGAAGATTTGAATATGCATTGTCCCTTTAAAGTTTGATATAAGCATGGGTAATCTAAACTGTGATTTGAATGTGGATTTTACCTATGGATTTGTCACGCCCCAAAGTCCGGTTAGGGCGGACTGGCACCCATTGCCGATAAGGCTCGGGAGAACCAATCTATATTTATACATTTTGCATACATATAATAAGTAATATCTATGTTTGGC